>JBBJLR010032997.1:0-12516 GCA_037577145.1 Brachypetersius gabonensis
TATATAAAAACATTTATTCTGCTGTTGGCATGTTTGACATGTTAGGGCTTCAATCTGGTGGGATAAATTGGCTAATCTAAATCAAAATACATACAATATAAAAATATCCTGATTGGATAATTTTCCATTGGACTGAACTTAATTCTCTGAAGGTTTATAAAACCCTTGAGTTTCTGGACTGGTTGTTTGTTTGCAGTACTAAATATCATAACATGCACTTTAATATTAAATGTTTGCCATCCCTAACTTGCACATGGCTCCATCCTGTTATTTCCAGAGAGACCTGATTGTTCTGAAGGAAATCCAGCCGGCCATGGAAATAGATTCTCTTAACTCATCACACCCTCTCAGCTCCACAGAGGCTGAAGTCGAGACTCCTTCTGACATCTCGGATCGCTTTGATAGCATCAGCTACAGCAAGGTCAGTTTGAAATTAACTCACAGCCCATCAAGTTGGTATTATATCGTGATAATAACAGAAAATTACACAACAAAAGCTAAGATTTTTGTTCATTTCTCTGTTAAAAATAGTATTCTGTGCTCACAATAGGGTGCAGCTGTGCTAAGAATGCTGTCTGCTTTCATTGGAGAGGCAGATTTTTTCAAAGGACTTAGGGTGAGTGGAAACATACTGATTACATAGTGTTTTTTATTATTAGAGCTGAAAAATATTAAGTCACAATACTGATATTTCAAAAACACAATTTACCCACTCAATCTAACAATGGTATTTCACCAGCACTTATTAGGGCTGCATGATACACTACACAGCCAAAAGTATACAAATCTCTAAACATCTCATCCATATGTGGTTACAGGACCTCTCATTCCAGAACTATGAGCATTAATAACTGTAAGAGCCTCCACTCTTCTATACAGGCTATACATTAGGTTTTGCCTAAACATTATCAGAAGACTGTGAGGTCAGGGCTCTGTGTAGGCCAGAGTCAGGTTCCTACGCACTTAACAGTCATTCCCTGTTGAAGTTGGAAGCTCAGACTTCTCTAGAATACCTGTATATGCTGTAGATTTTCCCTTAATATGAGCCCTGTCCAAATCTTGAAAAAGTCCTAAACCATTATTCCTCCTCCACCAAACTTCACAGCTTCCATTTTGTACTTAGTCATGTGGGGTTCTCTTCCAAACCCAGATTTGTCTGACAGACTGCCCATTAGTGAATTGTGATTCACCACTCATGAGAATAACTTTCCACTGCTTCAGAGTCCAATGATGATAGTCATTTATGCTTCACATTAAGCATGGTGGTCTTAGGCTTGGGTGTAGCTGCTCAATCATGGAAACTCAATCAAAAAAGTTCTTGGTCACCAGTTTTTGGGCTGACAGAACCTACCAGTTAGCATTGTTACTAAGAACAGAATTGCTACACTGTATGGTAGTCCTGTTTTGCAAACTTGTAGGGTGGATTCTTCACTTGAGCTGCTGTTGTTCTTAATTACTCCACCTGCAGTTGACCTGGCAGTGCTTTGCAAGGCTTCATTTGACAGTGCTAAACTGAATGTCACTGAACATTTCAGTGTGACCCATTCTACTACCTGTTTTGTCTATGGCCTTGCAGGATGCTCACACCACACAATGAAAAACCAATGTGTGAGATAACTTGTTTGCGTGTTACAGCCACATGCAATTCCAATATTGCAGCATCGCAATAACAATTAATAAACAATGTACTGTGCATGCCTACTTTATACATATTTATTGCCATGTATCGAGTTTTAAACCTCTTGTACAAGCATATGGTGCATGTCCTAATTTTCTGCCAAACACACATCTATTCAGATTTATCTCAACAAGTACAAGGGGCAGAATGCTGAGTATACTGACCTGTGGAAATGCATGGAAGAGGTAAAGTGCACCTAGCTGTTTGAATTTAAAGAATGTATTCTTAAAAGTTGATATAAGGTAATAATGGAAATAATATGTATGTATGCAGTTAAACTGTGCATGCTAACTTGATTAATCAAACTATATTCAGGCTTCCCCGGAGACCATAGAGAGCATGATGAAGGGTTGGACCGAGCAAGTGGGCTACCCAGTTATTGTTATAAACACCACCAATGGAGAGATCGCTCAGAAACGGTTCATTTTAAACCGAACAGAGGACCCCGGGTGAGGCCATAAAGAGCACACTCTCATACTTAGCACTGACAGGAAACTCTCAAAGTGCAGCGTAGAAGTTAAGATCATTCTTAACTGTCCTGGATGCTAAAATAACTGACCGGATGAAATCCAATGCCGGTCTCTCTGCAGGACATGGGGAGTTCAAAAAAGGAGGCTCTGTGGGTCAGTTTTATTTAGTAATTAAACAAAACACAGTTTTATTGCACGTTTGGTACAGAAACAGGCAAGCCTTTCTTATGAACTTTGGTTATGAGCCCAGTTCTTTTTTTCATTGATTTATTAAGTGGCAAATGTCTTGTGAATGTTATTTTCTTCTTTGTTCCCTATAGGCTTGTATGGCAGATTCCAATTATATACATGAAATCTGATTTGACTCAAAGGAAGGAGGTTTTTAAAGAAAAGGGGCCAGGTAAGATATGGCACCCAATGTGTGCTTCTCATAAAATACAGCAATATATTTAATTAGGCTTGTGATTGTGGTTAGAAAAACATCTTTTGTAAATGTATTAAAGTCATTTATCTTCTATATAGTCAAATCGCCTACTTATGAAGTTAAACCTGACGACTGGCTCCTGGTCAACATTGACTGCACTGGTTATTACCGAGTGAACTATGATGAAGGGAATTGGAAAAAACTTATCAAGCAGTTGGAAACCAGTCATCACGTGAGTATTGGTGAACCCGTTTTCGTATATTTGTGAACATTTTTCAGCTAAGTCTTTGTTTCAAAAGGGCAGTGTGTGAATTAAAATGGAAAGCTCTGCAGTTTTTTTGACTTGAAGATTCACTGCCTTATTAATTCCAAGCTGATATTACTTTGTTAATCAAAGCAGAGTTGTGACTATTAGAGCTTTAAGTCAGGTTACATTGTCAAAGCAAGGAAAACAAATGTCTCTAGAAAAATGGTTAATTCTTGTTAATGGGACTGATGGAATTGCAATAGTATGTTATCATTACATTCACAGACATATGAACAGACATATGAATTCACAGACATATGAAGCCTGTAGAAGAGATTCCATGTTTTATTTGAGGCTGGTGGTCCCTCATAAAAATAGTCACACACATTTTAACATGTAAAGTGTTCACAAGAAGAAAACATGAACATTGACATGAAACAGCATGTGATCATTTCTGAGATATTCTACTGTCACTGTTAAGTATGAAAAGGTAGCTTTCTACGCCATGGACATCATTAGTCCAGCTGTTTTTTTAATGTTAGATAAAGTGAAAAACAATGCCAACTGTAAAATGTAAAATGTCTAAGCTTGGTTTACAAACAACATTAAACAACTACCCATCAGAAGGAGCTGACAGAGAGATATAACTTAGCCAGCCCATGTTAGTCAGGCATGCTAACGTAGCTAGCATTAGTGCTCTTCTTTGACATTTAAAGAAAAATATTATCAATACAACTAATATTGTACCTTATTTTTGCCACATCTCTCTCTCTCTGCCTTGGCCTTTCCTTTCAAAATTATTTTGTGGAATCTATCCCATCACTTCTCATCCCTAAGAACTGAAATCAAAACCCAAATTGACTCAATTAAGCTGGTATTCGACAGATAGACAGATACTTTATTGACCTAAGAAAGAGAACAAATTCTAGTTAACTTCTTGGAGGTGCCTAGTGCGTTGCCAAAATGTTTAGAATTTCAGACCCCGAACATGCCTACAGATATTTTGAAGACTAACGACGAAAAAAAGCATTTTTACTCGGAAACAGTCGCAGATCTACATGCAGATCCGTCGTTAGCAAAGTGTGTTGCTGCGAACTCGGACTCAGATAAAAAGACTAATTCTTACGTGTTTGTGGATGATGTTCTTTGGAGAACGCGGAGTCCTAAGCCCGAAGGCAAATGTCTTCCTGATAGTGGTCCCGAAATAATATGGACTGCATATCCCTGCGTAAGCCCATGATCACTCTTTCGGCGCACCTTGCGGTGACATCAACGTATGATCGTATATAGCGACATTTTTTTGCCCTGTCTGAAAAGAGATGTCAGCTCCTTCTGATGGGTAGCTGTTTCAGTAATCTATCTTGGACTTCCAGCCATTAATCAGAACATGAAACATTGGTGGTTAACCTAGATGCGTTAGGCTTTCAGTCTGACAGAAATTCTAACCAATGGCAGAGGCAATTTGGATATACCTAGACCAAGGATATACCTATTCTGTTGGCCGTTCAAAAAAAAAACCTATTGTTTTAAAACTAAAAATGAAATAGTAGTAGTGCTGCAAAACAGTAAAAAACCAAACATGATTATCAAACAGAAATGAACCAAATAATATTTTGTTCCCCACTGTGTGTCCCTTTTGACAGTACATCTATTCTTTTTTTTTCATAGGTTATCCCGCTCATCAACCGAGGCCAGCTAATCGATGATGCATTTAATCTTGCTAGGTATGTTTTTTTTTCTTCTGAATTTCAGTGTCTGACGGTACAGGAGAACAATGACTAATATCTGTGTGTGTGTGTCTGTGTGTATGTATATATATAAATAATAAATACTATTCACTACCCATATGTCTCCTTAAGGGCCAAATACATCAATGTAACTCTGGCACTGAACACAACTAAGTATCTGATAAATGAGACGGAATACGTCCCGTGGCAGTCGGCTCTGAACAACCTGGATTTTTTTATCCTCATGTTTGACCGTTCAGAGGTCTATGGCCCCATGCAGGTGAGTGAAATGAACACAAGAAGCTGGTGGCAGCCCATGCATGATCAACAGTCCTGCTTATTTACTTTAAACTCTTATTTTCTGTGTGCAGAAATACCTGCGGAAGCAAATTAGGCCACTGTACGATTACTTTCAAGAGTACACTGACAATGCAACGGTTCCAGAGAAGCACACTGATCAGTGAGTGCCTATTTGATTTGTATACAATTGCTGAATGTGTTATATGCACTGTTCTGAGGACTTATTATTTATCTCTCTGCAGGTATAATCAAATAAATGCCATTTCAGTGGCATGCAGCAATGATGTTCATGAGTGCACAACAATGGCAACAAAGCTTTTCAAAGAATGGAGAAATGGCACAAACCGGTAAATACATATTATGCATTTTAACACAAATTGTTCTGGATTCAGATAAAAGCTCATTAGTGGCAATAAATTAATGTATGAATGTGGTATTTCAAAGAATATGCCAGTGTGATTCCTACCACTTATTCTCACCATCTGACCTCTCTTCCAACATAGGATTCCACCTAACCTGAAGTCCACCATCTACTGCAGTGCTATAGAATCTGGAGATGAGGATGACTGGGATTTTGCATGGAAACAATATGAGGCAGCCACGATTGCCACAGAGAAAGACAAACTGAGATATGCACTTTCATGCACCAAGAAAATTTGGCTCTTGAATAGGTAGAAGCATTGAAAAGTACTTTTGCTCATGTATGTAACCAGGACCCAACCCACTGTGGTGATACTCATTCAAACATATTATTCCCCACCCAGATATCTTGAGTACACTTTAGACTCTAACAAGATAAGGAAGATGGATGCAGTCTCTACCATAAACCACATTGCTGGAAACGTAGCTGGACAAGCTCTCGCCTGGGATTTCATTCGGGCCCACTGGACCACCTTAAGTGAAGAGTGAGTTGGGGGGTTGTAATTTTAATAACACCTGAACATACAGCTCTGGGAAAAATAAGAGACCGCTGCAAAAATGTGATCTTTTTCAGGTTTTATCTTTTCTTGGTGTAGTTCTTAGTAGTTTTTAAGAACTGTTGACAATATTTCTCCTAATTGCCAAATAAAATACTGTTCTTTAAAGCGTCATTTTAACGCGAACATCAAAATAAGAGAAATGACGCATTGTTTACAGAACTTGAATAATTCAAAGAACACAAATCTCTTATTGACTCGTAAACAAAATGGCATTAATTACCTTTGACGAACTTCTAGTAATGTTTTGCCATCCAACTGGTCATGTTGGAATTTAACAGTGGCATGGAATGGTTGTCATACTCCTAGCGATGCTAATTTAAAAATAAATTGGAGTCTCTTATTTTTTCCAGAGCTCTATAACCATCCCAACAATCAGTAACAAGTAAAGACTTCTGGGTTTTCCCATTTGCGTATCAAGTGGTGAAGTTCTGAAATATACAAAAGGTACCATAGATCAGTAGCAATTCAAGGAGCAAAGGTTGAGCTAACGATGAGCCCTTAATTACCAGGTGTAGTTTATCATTTGGTTGCTAAGCAATACAAATATACCTTCTCAGCGCACCTAACAGTCATTTCCTTGAACCAGGTTTGGCGGTGGACTCATGTCTGCTGGCAGCTTGATTGACGTAGTGACGGAGAGGTTCTCCACGGACTTTGAGCTCCTACAGGTGAACTTCTCATAAACTGTCTGAAAAACCATGTAGCTCATGAGCCTCAGTTCTTCTCTCAATCTCACGTTGTGCCCAGTTCATAGTTTGAGGAGAACAGCAAAATTATGTTGATAGTTTGCTTTAAACTGTAAGAGTGTGGGCCCACACTTAAGTTGATCACTATCATAACTATATAACTTACATGTTACCAAATATTTTTTTACTGTTACCAATGGCTAACTGTGGCTGATAAAGCTTGGCTTTCTTATTTGTCTATTAATATTGAAACAGAGTCAAAAAGCTAAGCCAACCCCTTATCTCTACTATAACGCTAATTTCCTTTGGCATTAAGATGACAACATTGCAAATGAGCATTTTGTTTGGCCATCCTAGACTAACATGGATAGTTTGTAAGTCGTTCCATTTTATATTTGAACCGTCTTCAACATGTTTTACCTTGTATGTAGAAGTGAATCCTTTTGTAAAGAGTCCTGACACAGAGCAGTTGCTACTAATGATCTGATAGAAAGCCAAGGGTTAGGCCTCTGCTCGTATTCACAGCCAATGAAGTGTCTAGAAATTCCTGAAGGTTTAGAATCATCCAGTGGAAAACACTGTGTTAATTATTTTGGTGCTTGATGTTTGACCTCTAATTTAAGAGTTGAAGGCCTAGGTTATGTGAGGACTTGCTTGATGTAATCCAATGAGATATCACAGAGGAAAAAAAACATGATTCTATGTAATTTAATTAAAAATGATCTAAAATTACAGATTAATAACCAGCGGCCACACTGCAAGGGGGATGAGGAGGTGGAGGTAGCTCAGTGGGTAGGATACTTGCCTCTGGACCAAGAGGTCACAGGTTCAGCACCACCACTGGGTCCCTGAGCAAGACCCTTAACCCCAAGTTGCTCCAGGGAGACTGTCCCCTGTAATTAGGGAATGGAAGTCGCTTTGGATGCTGTAAATGTAAATGAGGATGGTGGGTTTATGTGAAAGGGAGCAGGCAGTAATAAATTGTAGCTACATTGTTCATTTTTAGGTGTAGGGGAAATCCTTTTTGTAATTCTAGAGATATTAGACTTTTCACTTTCAATGAGACTCCATCCATTCTTTAGTTCTCTCATATTGTAGTGGTCCAGAACATACATGCTCACCCTCTTATCTAATTGCCTCTGTTCAGCTGAACCAGTTCCAAAGAGACTACGATGAAGATGGCCTGGGGCCGGCCTCACGAGCCATAGAGCAGGCTATCGAGAGGACTGAGGCCAACATTCAGTGGGTCAAGGAGAACAAACAGACTGTGCTGAAATGGTTCCTACAAGAGTCGGTGAACTACTGAGTGTTCACAGGTCCGCATAACCCTGATCACACCCACCAGCAGAGCTAGCTCAATGGAAAACAGATGTAGAGCTATGGCATGGTGATGGAGACAACATCCTGTGTTATGCAATGTTTTCTTTTTTTTGCTCTCAACCACCAAAGACTCCTAAGTGCCTCTTAAGGAAATACCATCATACGGTGAATGCAAGAGAAAGAAAATGTGCTTTAAAAATACTGCAGCACTTTTCAAGCACTTTTTCTTTATTTTTTAACAACTGTAACAGTGTATTTTGTACATAAATTGATATAACTGAAATAAGTATATATTTCATGTATTAGATCTTTTTGAAATAAAGGAAAAATCACTTTTAGAAATCCATTTCTGATTCCTTTTATAAAATAACTGCTTTGTCAATTTAAATAGCGGACTACAGTCTTGTGTACAAAGTGCAATAAGGAACTCTGTAAACAAGACTTTATGTAACAGTAGGTATATGATTAAAAGCAGTGATAAGGCAACACTGATTGTTCTCTTAAAACACTTACTCATAATGATCTCATAACGTCAAACACCATAAAACCAGACTCATTTATAAATGATTTAACAATTCACACAGCCCCATATAATATATATAATATAGAATATTTTATATATAGAATATATAAAACCCATATAACAGACACGAAACCTCAGTTTAAGGATGCCATTTATTACTGTACATTTTAAAACTTCACATGTTTCCATATTCATAATTTGTGTGTGCACATGCATATAAGTGTTTTTATACATATCATTTTCCACTCTTCAAAAGCCTTCTGCTCACTGATCAGTCATCCTGAACATAAAAATACAGTACAATGTAAGATCACATGCTTAAATGGAACTTTTATCCATTGTTTCATTTGAAATTTTCAACCTTGAGGCAAAGCAAACACATACTATTTTTTGTCATTTTTTTAGTTAACAATTAAGGTCTAAAGAGCTTACTATCACACACATTTAACACAGAGTGAAGATTTCATTCTCACCTTCTTAATCATCTAACAAAAAAACATATCCAAGGACAATTGCTGTGCGTTTGTAAAGCAAATATAGTAAAGACGTAAAGATTGGGATGCATCTGAAAGTTATTGCACAAATAAAACTACAGCCACTGCTAATTTCCATAGGACTATCCCAAATCAAATAAAAATAATTAAACTTTTAAAGATGTCCCTAACTTACCCACTCTTCATCTTCAGCCCCTTCACCCTCTGTGGCTGGCCTTGGATCAGTCTGTGCTTTGTTGGCCATTACTTTGTCAGTCCACGATGCCCCAGTCTTCTCATCTCCAGCAAAATTGCACTTTGTGACTGTGCCAGCGTCCAACTTGGCAAAGGAGACTTTAAAAACACACAAAAGCATGCAAAGAATGCTTATTATCATGGCATCTGTCAGTGCTAAAGGTGTAAAAATGCATTACTGCATAACAATACATCAATCACTACATTTTGTAGTGTTTAAATCAGTAAAAAATGATAAAAGTATGAATGTTTTGGCCAAAAATAAAAGGCTGATTTACAGCCAAGCTAAAATGTATATTCACACTCTCATCTTACAGTGTTTAAATCAACGTATAGCAGTTCTGGTTAAAATGTACTTAAAGTGTGTAAGAGCTATATGTAATATATTACTGTGCTTGTCAGGTGTGTTTGAGCATGAAAAACCACAATATGAAGTGCAGGGTGTATTCTAAGAATCACTTTATCAAACCTCCTCCCTGGCTTTCTAAACGACTTTGGTAGAGAAACATCTGAACTGATTCTCAAGTCTACTCTCTATGTAGAAGTTAACTCTCACAGATAAAAGGACCATCCCCGTTGGTCTTCAGACGGATATCTTGGCCCGTCTCCAGCTCTATCTTCTCCATCTCGGCCTCCAGGATCCAGAAGGCGACGGCTTGGTTGGGGCAGTGCTTCTCTGTCATCTTAATTAGCTCCTTCTTGTTTACTGTGTCCTTTAGCTGGTCTTCAGTAAGACAATCTGACTTGCCTTTTGCCTCTAGTTCTGTTTGGTGAGTATATGCACATGCACAAGCTTGTTAAGTTTCAAAATTCAGCACGTATAATACATCAGTAGTTTAGACAAAACTAATTCTACAGAGATATCTGGTCCTAACGCAATTTCCGTTAAAGAAGTAGAATGCAATCTAGTTTTACACAGCTCAAGGAAAATGACAAAATCTGTTCTTCGTCGGATTTATTCAGTGAGGGAAATAATTATTTGATCCCCTGCTGAATTTGTAAGCTTGCTGACTCTAATTCCAGCCTTGTGCAGGTCTACAATCTTGTTCCTGATGTCCTTTGACAGTTCTTTGGTCTTGCCCATGGTGGTAGACAGGTTGGAATGGAAGAAACTTATTCTGTGGACAGCAGTGCTTTGCACACAAGTTAAGATCAGGAGTCTCTGTAATTGATATCTTGATTGTAATCTGTGCGCAACATGGACACACAGCCAGTCTGTGGGAGCCAGACGTCTGACTGGGTTGTAGAGGCTCAAATACTTGTTTCACTCAATGACAGGCAAATCAATTTATAACTTTTCTGTAACATGTTTTTTTTCCCCATTTTTGGATGATATTCTGTGTCTCTCCATAAAAATTTAACAACCTCATAAATTAGAGACTGTTCATTTGTTTGTAAGCAGGGCTCGCAAAATCGCTAGCCCGACGTCCCGGGGCTATTGTGTATTCCAGTCGGGCTATCAATCTCAGCCCTGCCTGTCAGGCTATCATAGGAAGGAAAAATACATGTCAATGCTTTTGGGTTCTTTCGCAAATGTAGCTGGGTAATTATTTAATTTTCGGGCAGCCACTGTCAATATGTGAAATATTGAAATCGTGTTTGAATTCACACGTGTTTTTTACTTTCACTTTGCGATCGCGCAAACTGTGTATTAGAGGGTGACACGGGAGTACATTTTTAAACCTCTCCCATCTCACTCCCACAAAAAAAATCCCATCTAGGGCTGGGCGATATGGCTGAAAACTGTATCACAATATCAGTGTTTCATATCCAGGCAATATAATGAACATATTTGTTTTTTACTTTGACCAACTATATAAACATAACAGGGCAAAAATGAGCTTTTTAAACACACAAATACAGAGATCAATTTTTTTTACAGCTTGCAATTGTAAAAACACTTCTCCTAAAACAAGATAACTTAAAAACGTTTTACAAATATTAGCTACAGTGTTCAGATGTTCAGGGTTTTAGATGCGCAGAGCTGGTGCGCACTGGCCAGCCGCTGGAAGAGGCTGAAAACATACACAAACACACACCAAATTGTACAAA
Organism: Brachypetersius gabonensis; assembly: GCA_037577145.1. NCBI lineage: Eukaryota > Metazoa > Chordata > Actinopteri > Characiformes > Alestidae > Brachypetersius > Brachypetersius gabonensis. The sequence continues at coordinate 11,136 of JBBJLR010032997.1, forward strand.
CAGTTCACAACAGACTCACTCTGGCTGGGATCCATGCTTTATGTGGGCTAGCTCCATGCGCTCTTCGTGTTCTCTGTCCTGGGCAAACACGTTTATGTTCGCGCAGTTAAAGTCTAGTGGAAAAACACAGCTTCAGCGCCTCACATGCGCTCATTCTGGGTTTTAGACTCATTTCCACTGAGTTATATTTGATTTTAGAAGAAAAAAAAAACACTGATAAACAGCTCCTCCATCTGTCCAGTGTGCACCGAGTGCTCGCAGAGTACACACCAACCCCGCTCACCACCACCACCACCACCTCTGTCTCTCTCCCCTCTCCCCCTCTGCAAGCGGTATTTTCCCATGTTTTTTAGGCTCAGGATGACGTCTGAAGCTTTGCGATTCACAAAAAACGGCAGAACTTCCATAATAGGTGTTGTTTTGTTGTGCTATGACCATTTATGACAGCTGCGTTTTCGGCACAGATCCAAACTAGCAACCAAACGAGCTTCGCAACCTCTGTTTTCTTCCGACAAAGAATAAAAAACATTGAACGTTTTATCGAACACATTTTTTATTGATATCGATCACATGTCTATTGCGATACATATCGTTATCGTTTTATGACTACCATTCCCTCCCACTCCCGTGTTGTTGTTTTTTTTTGGCTGGAATCGGTCAGTTACAGTAAAAATAACAATGCACAGTGTTTCATGTTGAATTTTATGCAAATCATCCATCCATCCATAAACACACACACACACACACACACAGTCTAAGTAGTACTTAATCAGTTGTCTTGTCACCAGTCTTGCAGCTGGTGTGTTGCGTTTTCACGCCATCATTCTCAATAGGGATGCTCCGATCAGGATTTTTGCCACCGATACTAAGTACCAATTTGTTGTCATGGTGATCGGCCGATACCAATGCCGATTCTGATGCTTTAAGTTTATATAACTGATATGAAAGCTCTCTGATCACCATTAACTTTATTTTTTTAAAAGTAATACTGAATTAAATGTTGTATTAAATGTTTTGGACAATGTGCCTCCATGTGAGATTTCTTTGGAACATAAACGGCAAATACCAAATTTTTTTCTCGAAACGTCGTAGTAATTCCACACCGGCGATGACAGGTGTCCCAATACTTTTATCCATATAGCGTAGATAGTATATGACCACTTTCAATGTACTATATGAAGAAAACAAACAAAATTCTTCCCCCTTGAACAGTTTGATGCAGTTAACAAACACTGTGAAAAATTCTAAATGTACTTCACTCCCCAAAAACAGCTGTCTGGCTCGCGGTACTTTACTCAATTCGTCGTCCTTTACTCAATAGACCCATGCATTCATTGATAAAATAGCACAACGGATGGAACGGGGGGATGTTCGTTTGAAA
>JBBJLR010033007.1:0-12515 GCA_037577145.1 Brachypetersius gabonensis
GGTTAAGGGTCTTGCTCAGGGACCCAGTGGTGGTGTGCTGGAGGTAGGTTTCGAACCTGTGACCTTTTGGTCCGGAGACAAGTATCCTACCACTAGGCCACCACCACCCTAAACATCCTTCTTTCAACAAAAAAGAAACCAGAGGCAGCAGGGGACGAATGATAGCAGCTGCTAAAACCTCCTCCACATATCTGTCCATGCCTTCAGTTTCAGGAATGGACAAGGGGTAGGGCCTGCTTCTATGGAGCAGAGCATTGGGCAATAGATCAAGTGCACAATCCTAGGAACGATGTGTTGGGAGAGATCCTTTGGAAGGAGAGCCAAATATGTCTCTAAAATCAGCATAAGCTGGGGATATGTCAATCTTCTCTGTCAATAATGGGCTTTCTACCATAGTGGCACGGATTGGTAGAGTCATACAGGACTTTTTACACCTCTCACTCCATGTTTAAATCTCTCTCTGCCCAGGAAATACTGGGGTCATGAGTAACCAACCAGGGACGACCTAACACTACTGGGTCTCGGGGAGCAGAAATAACAAAAAAAGAGAGAACTTCAGTATGGAGGATTCCAACTTTTAATTTTATTGGACCTGTTTGATGGGTGATATACCCGGTACCTAGAGGATGTCCATCTAAACCATTGACTGGGAGTGGCGTGGTCAGTGAAATTAGTGGTCCGAGTTGTTCAGCCAAGTTGCCATCCATGAAACTGCCTGCAATTGACAGAGTAACTGGTACAGTGAATTGGTCAGCAGTGAACAGAGAGAGGTTTGATATGGTTACCTGCTTCTTAGGTGGCTGAGGTCGACAGCTTGAAAGCATATGTCTTGGCTCTCCACAGTAAAAATACAAACTGGCCTGCAGGCGGTGCTGTCATTCCGCAAAAGACAGGTGCATTCTTTCTAGCTGCATCAGCTCGGGTTCAGAGACGGAGTTGAGCTGAGAAGGCATGGTTACCGGAGCTAGGGGAGGAGCGACGGTTGCTGTGCGACGACATTGTTGTAGAAGCCTATCCACTGCAATGGCCGTCTGTATGTATTGTTCCAGATCTGTAACCACAACAGGCCAGTTCCATCTGGAGCTCTCTATTAAAGTCCACGGCGAAATATTGTCAGTAATGCGGCATCGCTCCAACTGCTCCCTGCGGCCAAGGTACGGAACTCGAGCGCAAAAACCGCTGCCAACCGGGATCCCTGGCGTAAATCGTACAGCTGATCACCAACAGACTTTCCAGAGGGGGGATGGTCAAACACACGGCAAAAAGTGGCGACAAACGACTCTTGGAGAGTAAAAAATCCATAAAGCAGTAGCCCACTCACGAGCCTTCCTGGTGAGTAAAGTGATCATAAAGTGTACCTTATTGCTGTCCGTTTGGAACTTTTGGGGTTGGTGCTCCATGTACAAGGCACATTGCATTAAAAATCCACGGCAGTGGGCAGGATTACCCACGAAAAGTTCTCTAACGGGAGCTGGAGCAGGAGCTGGGGCTGAGGCCGCTGTAGCCTCTGGTTGGAGTACGTCAGTAGGCTGGCCTAGAGCTACCACCACTTGGGAGAGCTCTTGAAAAGCTTGTGAATGCTCAGCTAAAATACTCTGAAGTTCTGCTGGTTCCATTTTAGCAGGCAAAGTATTTCTGTAATGATCACAACAGACGGACCCAATCGCAGAAACTAAATAACGGAGTCTTTAATGAGATATAAAGTCCACAAAGAAGGAAAAGCAAAACCCACAAAAACGTAACACCGAGTTCCAAAAATCACAGTAAAGTCCGGCAGGCAAAAAGGGTTATCCAAAGTCCAGAAAAAGAGTTCAAGAGGCACGAGAAAACAGTCAGGAATCAAGAGAGTACGCTCAGTAACTAGATGTGGCTAGATTACTTCGCACTGGTTGAATGTCCTGCAGCCCTTTATATAGTCCCAGGAAACCTAGAACTCAGGTGATGTAGAGTTCTCCTGGAGCTGTGATTTGCAGAGGACTGACTGGGAACACCTGGCTGGCCCAACACCTCTACTCCCGTATGAGACCTTACATTGGTAGTAACTGTGTAGCTTTAATGTATTGTTATTTGTGATATAAACACGTACTGAACAATATGAACATTTTGAATAATCAGATTTCAGTTTCAGTTTCAAGTTTTATTGTGATATACAGATTACAATGTAGCATCATTACTGTAATGAAATTCTTAGGCTCGTGTTCCCTCAACTTTACATAAATATACAGAAGTATAAAGATAAAAAGAAAAAGGTAAACACAATTTTGACAATTTATATATATATATAATGTGTGTGTGTGTGTATATGGGGATCTAATGTATATGTAAAATTTAGAGAATAGTTGCAATTGTCACGGTGCGGTTCTGAGAGGGAAAGGGGAGGACACCAGAATATGGTTATCGATATGTTTAATAAAGAAAAAGGTACACACAACAAGGCCCCCAACTCAGGATCCACAAAACATAAGTACAATGAACATGAAACACCAAAACAGAAGAAAAGCAAAACGGAAACGGAAACCCTAGACTAGGCCCCCAAAACAAACATACACACAAACACGACAGCCCGTGCTCCTCAAACGAACAAAGAAAAATAACCAAATCAAACTTGAGGGCTTGACCCTTCCTCACAGACCAGCGAGCAGACACGTGAACGTGAAAAACACCAGCACGGAACGCGCAGTAAACAGAAAACTAGAACGGAGGAACACGGACCTGAAACACAGAAACACAGATACAGGTTATAACTTTCATGAGTTCAAAACACATAGAACCAAGCAAAGGAAACACAACCAACACCAACATATGGAGACAAATACAGACTCAATGTACAAGGGTCAGACTGGGGTTTAAATAAGGAACACCAAACAAGGGACAGGTGTGACTAATATACAAGGGGAGCGATACAAACCGAACGCATACACTACGTGGGGAACGAGGGAAAAGGGAACACGGGGAAACTGGGGACAGGAAGTGGAAGGGACGTTACACAACCGAATACATACAGTAGGTAGGGAACAAAGGGAAAGGGAGCACGGAAAAGACCGAAAACAGGAAACGATATGGGGAAACACGGATGTAAACAAACGGGGAACGCAGAGAACAGGAGTACATGAGGTTACACGGAGGATAGACGAGACAAATACACAACATCAGTACTCGGTAGAGGAGGGACGCACTCTGCTGGTTGAGAGCGAGGTGACCGTTACTGCAATATTTAAGAAAATTAAATTTTTAAACAGTGTTTAGTATTTACAGCATGGAAAAGGTAATACATGCAGTATTAATAGAATGTCTAGAATGTCTAGATATTATGAAGTGTCTATAAAGCTCCATATTAAACACATGTTCACAATACTGGCCCTGGAATCCTCATTCCTTGCACATTAAAATTTTTCTTGACTCTAACACACTCACATCAACTAATGGGTTAATAATTAAGTGAGAAACAACTACAAAATGAAGTGTTGGGGGTAGCTAAAGGCCAGAGCTTGGAACCAACAGCATACAGAATTGGAAAACAGCTATGTGATAGGTAAGTGTATCAAAAACACAGACTTTTCCAACAGAAAGGTGTTAACATTGAATTTGAACAATCATGAGCAATGGCCCTTGGTTGCAGTCCTATACGGCCATGTTGGACTGGACAGGAACTACCACTAGGAACCCCTGTGGTTACCTTCCCTGGGTCTGGAGCACAATGCCTCGCATGTTTTAATGTTTCCTTTACTCTCAACAAACCTTTAATCCACTTATTTGGTTGAAACTGGTTTATTTAGAGCCATTATTTAAATCATTGCAGGGCAGTGGTCTCAAGGATCAAAGCTGGGAACCATTACTTTAAATTATGGTAATTGTAGTATAAAAAAGATATTTGGTATTTATTTTACTCATGATTCTGTTTTAGGCATCATTCTAAGTCACAGGTCCAGAGCCATGAACTCAACCAGAGGATCACAATTGCTGATACGAGACACATTTGCCACAGCATTTGCCAAGAACTTCATTTTGGTTGGGGTGTGGCTCAGCCTGAGCTACATCAATTTTAGTGTGATGACAACTTTCTTCAGCAACCAGACCTTCTATGAGGACCCTCGCTACATCCTTTTCATCCACATGGTCAGTAATGATGCAGTACAGCTGACTGTGACTGTCGCCCTGTTCGTCGTGAGCTACATCTGCTACACCATCAGTGTATCCATCTGCTCCGCCTTCATCCTTGTGGCCGTCTTCACAACCCACAACACGCCCTTGAATCTGGCTGCAATGGCCTTAGAACGCTACATCGCTGTCTGCAACCCCCTTCGCCACAGCCAGATCTGCACTGTTCGCCGCACCCATGCCCTCATCAGCCTCATCTGGTTTCTCAGCGTAGTCCCTGACATCACTGACCTCTTTGTGACCTTGGCTACAGAACCCCTCAACTTCTACTCATCTGTGTTTTGCCTGCGCCAGAATGTCTTCAGAGACCCGTACTCCGGTACAAGCGACAGACTTGGTAATTGGGTTAAATGCAACGAACGAATTTTGTGTTGTTCACGCTGTGTGCTGTGGTGTGTTCACGTATGACAAAACAAACACTTTATATTTAGTCCAGTTTATTAATGCCTTGGAGATGTGAGGTAAAGAGCAAGGGCACAATTTCAGTGTCTCTGGTATAATCGTCTACAACAACCAGAAAATTTCACCTGAGCAGACATTTCAAATCATCTCTAAGCCTGACATTATCTGGCATTATCTGTTAAATATTTATAGTAGCATTGTGGTGGTAATGGATGACATAAATTTTAAATGGCATAATGTATAACAATGGCACATTAATAAAGTCTTTAGCGGATTAGTTGACACCATGTGTTGGTAATATAGAGGTGCTGATCCATTGCATTCTGGATATTGTGTGAATTTGTCTTTTGAGGTGATGCTAAATAAAAAGAGCTCTTGCACAGTCTTTTTTTGTAACTTAATGGCCACCAATTCTTTTTTAAATTAGTGCTCTCCACATTAACTGCCATGTACTTTAACAGACTTGAAAAGCACGGGTATTACCCTTGAGTGGTGAGTAAGTTCTCAGGCTGAGCCTGAACCTCATCATCATAAATAAGTTTTTGAATACGTTCACCTCCCTCTCCAGGTAGGCATAATAAATGATTACTCCATTCTTGTAGGCATAGCAGAGAATGCTGGGGCCACACTTGCTATTGCTTTTTTGTAGCTGATTTTGGTAGCAGGTGCCTTACCCTAATGTGTATATCATCAGATTGTTATGCAGAGCTGTTCTCAAATTCCAGTAATACACAAATCCATGTGCCTGTGGACTGTGATGTCATTAAAAGCCAATCTGTTTGAGATAAAAGTCCAGCTCTGACACTGCCTCACAGGGTTGAGGAGAGCGTTGCAGCTCTGCCTTGAACCTGCACGAACTGACTGAGAGGTGCATCACTGGATCTGCTGTTCCATTCACCCTGCTGCAGTTTTGACTTTATATTTGAGGTGGTCAAATATTACACTGGCAGAAGTAAGATAGAAATTATTTCTGTACTTTCTAACAGTTATGGACTATCTTATGTATGTTTGAAATATTCAGTGCATTACTTTGACTGCAGTGAAACTAATGCAGAATGAAACTAAGACTGCAATTCATTTTTGTTTGCTATCCATGGTTTACTGTCCTGTTTTGACATTTTTAACAAATGTGTGTGATGTTACAGGGCTGGAGGCATTCTCAATGGTCTAATTTATTGACATCCTTTTTGTATTTACTCGATTCTAAATGGGTTATTTAGAATGTGTGAAAAGGTTTACCAGCCCTGGCCCTATTCCTAGTTTTGTTGATTTTCTTTTAGAAAATAAGTGCGCATCCTTCTCTACAGGAACCTTAAATATGGCTTAACATAAACATAAAACACAAAGATTATGAACACATAAAATATAAATGTGATATTGCCATTGTATAAGTAATCCATCCGAAACCTGTTTCCAGTATTTCTGAAATGTTTTTGAATAGTTTGGTGATTTTTTCCCTCTTCTTTAACCGCTGAGTTAAATCTGATGTGGTAGATCAGGACAAAGATTAGTCCTGGAGGGCTGGGACCAGGGAAATCACCAAACTGTGCCACACTTCTGCCTTCAAGAACTGACACTATCTGCTGTATCACTTTAAATTCTTAAGAAACAAGAAAAAAGCTTTCTGATGGAAAATGTCAGGTTCTTGATGTCTTGATGTCTATTTACTCTTCACACACCTTTTTACAAATTCTATATGTCAGTGGATTCCAAACCCGGATGTGGAGTGTCTTGGACAAATCGCCCTGCACATTTTAGTGACTTTCCAACTATGAATCCATTAATAGCCATTTAGTAAGTTGATGTGTGCGTGTTAGAGCCAGAAAAGCACTAATATATGCAAGCAAAAAGAATCCAGGACCATGATGTATGTAGAAAAAACATGATTTTTATTTATACAGCCATGGGGAAAAATAAGAGGCTGCATCATTTCTATTCCTGGTTATTGCTTTTGTAGTTTGTGGGAATGTGTTTGTGTTAAAGGTGCACTATTGTTTTTACACTATTGACCACACTTGAATCAAAATTCCAAACAAAAAATGTTTGGAGAAAACAGTGATGTTAAAAGCATAGTGTGGGCATCTCATCCCATCAGAAACTGAATCAGGAGTGAAGCTGCTGGAATACAGCACATAGAAAATCTGCTCTACAAACACTACTGCACTCACAACACATATGGAAATGTTTCTCTTTTTTACACAGATCACACTGCAATGGTTTAGAAAAAGATAGCAAACTTTGTATTTTATGAACTGCTGCAAACTTTAAAGAAAAGCAGTGAACAGAAAAAGGGAAAAGTAGTCTATTATTGTTTTCAATGGCTGTATTTTTGTAGAAAAATAGAAAATATTGAGTCAGTTTCCTAATGTACTGGACAGAAGCTGAGGTCTCTTCTTTAGATCAGAGGTACCAAACCTTAGTCCTAAAGCCTTCTTGTCTTGTACGTTTTAGAGTTTGATATGCTCCCAACACATATGGTCTATTTCAGGGGTGTCAAACTCCGTTCTTGAAGGGCTGGTGTCCAGCCCGTTTTAGTGACTTCCCTGGTTAGAAACACCTAGTTCACCTTGCCGGTTAATTAGCAGGTTTAGATAATTTGAGTAGGAGAACCATCAAACTGTGCTGGACATCGGCCCGCCAGGACTGGAGTTTGACACCCCAGGTCTAACTAATGAACTCATTAAAAACTTTTTCCAGATTTAAGTGGGCTTTTCAGGGCAGAAAATAACACTCAAGCATCATCATAATCATGGGGAAATTTAGTATTTTGATTTAACACATTATTCTGTTCTAGGCCATAAGTCCAGAGGTATGAATTCAACTGAAGTATCACAGGCGCGGTTACGAGACACATTTGACACAGCGTTTGCCAAGAATTTCATTTTGGTTGCCTTGTGGATCAGTATGAACTACATCAACATTAGCGTGGTGGCCACCTTCTTCAGCAGACACACCTTTTATGAGGATCCTCGCTACATTCTTTTCATACATATGGTCATCAACGATGCAGTGTGGCTGTCTGTCTCAATCATATTGAGCTTGGTGTTATATATCTTCTACGCCATCAATGTGTCAGTCTGCTCCGCCTTCATCCTTGTGGCCGTCTTCACCACCCACAACACTCCCTTGAATCTGGCTGCCATGGCCTTAGAACGCTACATCGCCGTCTGCAACCCCCTTCGCCACAGCCAGATCTGCACTGTTCGCCGCACACATGCCGTCATCGGCCTCATCTGGTTTCTCAGCGTAGTCCCTGACATCACTGACCTCTTTGTGACCTTTGCTACAGAACCCTTCAACTTCTTCACCAAGTCTGTGCCTTGCATGCGGCAGAACATTTTCAAAGACCCCGTGCTCCGGTACAAGCTACAGGCCTTTGATGGCATCTATTTCTCCTTAGTCTTCCTCACACTGGTCTACACGTACCTGCGGGTGCTCTGTGCGGCTCGTGCCATGTCCACTGAGAAAACCTCAGCTCAGCGGGCCAGAAACACTATCTTACTTCATGGAGCTCAACTGCTAATGTGTTTGCTCTCCTACATGTCTCCCAGTGTAGAGCTAATCTTGGTTGTCATATTCCCTTCAAATGTCCGATACATCATGTACCTCAGCATCTACATCATGCCACGCTTCCTAAGTCCAATCATATACGGATTCCGTGACCAAACGTTTCGCAAGCATCTGATGAGATATTTTGTAACTGTTCAGTGTAAGTCCAGGACAAGAGTGGAAAACCAAAAGGAAAAATGTTAAATGGACCATTTTTATTATTGTGCTGTGCAATAGCCTGTGTTAAATGAACCAGGAATTTAATAAAAGCTATCACTGTTTTACAAAATGTTTATTAAAATAAATAAGTGATTTAGTCAACCATCAGGTGGGGGAGATCCTATACCTAATGGTTTTATGTTGAGGTTTAATAGAATTTAGGCCTCTACTGTTGAATTTATACATCCTTCCTTATTGTTTTATCACTTTTATCCTATGAATAACTAATCAATATTTGTAACTTCCATAGTACTGCTTTGGCACGTCTCTTGTCTTTCTTTGACACATTTTTTTGACTCACATATTAAATGTTTAATGACCTGTGATACACTTCATTTGCTTAAATATTTGTGTAATTGAGTAAATGATTGATCTCCAGATTGTGTCTGCAGACACTTCTGTTGGACTTCCTTTGCAGATTTCACTAAAATGTAAAATCTCTGTGTGACCAGATGAGATTCAGTTTTATTTTAATCCATGAAACGAACAGTAAAATGTACACAAACATATCTGCTTTTCTTCCCACAAGTTTAACAGGCATTTGGTACAATGAAGTGCAAGCTACATTTTGGCATTTTTCTTTTATGGAGATATTCTGCAGTCTGGTTATAGTGATGTTTTGTCCTCCCAAAATAGTAAAACACAAACACACACACACGCACCAGCAATATTATGCAGTGCTATGTGATCATGCCACTGGCCTTATCCACACTGCTGATTATATAAACAATAAAGATTTCAGTTCTTTTCTATTGTAATTTGGTTACCTTTTGTTCTTTGAATATTTAAATAAATATGCTACAGGTCAATTTTCTATCCACGGACGTGGGAAGTCTGCAGAAAGGGCTTCAATTAGTATACACTGGGCCACAGTGATGAATTCTGGAGCTCCTGAAAAATTGTCACTAATAAGGCCAAAATTAGCCTAAATGGAGGAGAATAAAATTCTGGCTATTAAAAAACTCCCCAATCTGATTTTGTTTGAGTGAAGATCTACGTTAATATTTTCAAAAATGACAACAAAGCCTTTTATCACTGCCACTGAGTTTTTAAGATGAATAATTTTATTAGCTAATCACAGTGTTGTCACATCCCCAGTCAGCGGCCACTAGAGGCCACTGTGGTTAAGTTATGAAGGACTTTTTATGTTGAAACTTAAAAGTGGTAGGAAGGGGTAATCTACGGCTGGAGTGGCCAACAGGAGGACAAGCCGACGATTTTGGCTCCGGAGATTTTTGTGGACCTCTTGTTCTCTAATCAAGCTAAGAAGCCACGAAGGCAGAGGGGGTCGTGAAATCTCTGCATCCGCACCGCTGATCAGCTGCTCTTGGTTTCCCTTGGTGTACCGGTCTCCCAAGCTGTATATATATGTGTGTGTGTGTGTATATATATACATACACACACACATATATTTAGCAACTGCAAAGAGGGACCAACTTCATATGAAAGTCTACGTATCTGAATGCAGTGTTATTAACACTAGAACGGCTGACAGCATTAATTGACGTTATTTCATCAAGCTCAGAATCAGATAAGAATCGCGTCTATTGGCCTATTGGAGCAGCAAGCATGCTCTGTAAGAGACATATGGGTGTGGTGTAGGCACACATACACACGTATCTTTACATATTGTTGTTGTTTTATACTGTTGTGCTTGAGAGACACCATTGACCAGAATCAAATTCCTTGTATTTGTTCGCTCACATACCCAGCCAATAAATGCGATCCTGATTCTGATTCGATGACTGGCACTGTACGAAAGTCCACTGGACAATTGCTGTGTCTGCTGGCTGCAGCTTGCGTGGATGCATGCCGGCACGCTGCAGGACTAAATGCCCGAACAAACCGCAGCGGCAGTCATATCATATACCGTCTTGTGCAAAACTGGGCACTGCATCAATTGACGCATGCAGCTGTTATAGGTATAGCCAGTTAACCGCCATTCTAGTGTTAAAGTCACATTTGGTGTAATGGTCTGGCGTCTTAAATGGACAAAATTAATGGGAGCTCTATACGTGTCAGCTGGTTTTCACGGGGGACAGGTGTCCCATTATTTTTGTCCATAATAAATAGCTCAACACACATTACTTTCGGTGAAAGACTACAGAATTATAGTCATGAATAACAAGATTCAAGATTCAAGAGTTTTATTTGCGATTTGCGCATGAGACCAGCAGTCCATGCACATTGAAAAATAACTGATAAGCAGTTAGACTGATCTCCAGCAGACCTTTCCAATGAGCCCTCATTTGTATTTTTAGCCTGAATAGATCAGGGGTTATTCTCTGAAATTCACCTCCCTGCGGTGTCTCAATACTTTTGTACCGTGACCTTCCGAGTTGCATATTTCGGTGGGCAATTTAAATTAAAAGGGGCGAATACGGGTTTACCTTTACATTTTCTTTACATTAACTTTGCATTAAACTCTCATTTTCTGTGCTGTGTGCTGCGCTGTGGTGTGTTCATGCATGATGATATGGACCATGTTACTTTATATTATTATGCATATGAGGTAATTTTACATCTACAGTACTGTGCAAACATCTTCAGAACGAGAGAATGATGTATTTATAGCTGTTTACCTATTTAATTGTATAATTGCATGAAAACGAGTCCAGCTTAGGGGTGTGATTGTGTGTGTGTGCATTTGTACCCACATGAAGTTTAGTTACATGACTAATGATGCTGCCACTGATGATCATGATGATTAAATTAAAACGCTTTACACACCCATCCAGGTGACCCAGCTGGGGTTAGAGAGTCCCCAGCTTCGGTTCAAGTGTCATACTGAGCCATGGATTGTCCCTTGACTCAGCGCTTAGAGATGCCAACTAATCAGCTAGCAGCAGCCAGAATATCAACAAATCAGCTGTCAATCACTGATTTGAGGGTGGAAAGACGTGACAACTGTATACTGGTGTAAATATTGGTGTAAATACTCTAAAACAGTTGAGTGAAATCTAATGACACAGATGGCAGTTAGGAGTACATTACTGCACTTGGTAGAGATCAGTAATGTAACACTGATGAAAGTAGTGATAATAGTGCTCATGCACATAATGAGATGTCATGTGATACTGCACATGGTAAGACAACTGCACATAAGATATTGCACATAATAATAATGTTTTAACACCCAATAGGAATGTTGTGCAATATATGGTAGACAGTTGCACATCATAGCAAAATAATGCACATAGTCATACATTTAATGATAGTTATTTAAACCCATTAAAAAATGGGTTTAAAGAAGCAACAGGCTATTGCACAAATCACACAACAAGAAGCAACGATCTGTTACACAAATTATTGTGTGGATGTGTGACAGAGAAAGGCATTGTAGAGTCTGTGGCTTTCAGTGGAAAAATACACAGACGAAACACAGAGGAGTCATAACATGCTTCAGCAGGCTTGCCCCTGTGTGTCTTAGCAAATATAAGTCATTTTAAATGTTACATTTGACTACTCTTACTTATGAGTTTGTTTAACAGTAGGGAAAAGCACTGAACCAGTGAAGAAACCATATGATATTTTATGTATTAAAGCACAATCTTTAAACAAATTTATAATTTCTTCTATGGACTGCACCTACATGTATGTATCTGACAAAATGGCACCTAAAACTTTGAATGAAACAGAGCACATCAACAAAGGCATTCATTTTATTTGGTTTGTGTTGTTACTTTTCTACAAAAACAAATGTTTGTGATTAAGTGCATCACAAAAAAACCCTTTCACTTGGGTAAACCACACATGGATTGTTCTCTGGGGTAGGTTTACAAAACAATATCTGCTGAAATCAATACCATGCCAACCACTCAGCCCCTCCTAACACACCTCCCTCCAAAACACACACACAGATCACTCACTTAAACTATATAAAGCTCTCTTTAAAACTTTTTATTTGTTTGTCAGACTGAAAACACCTCCAGAAGAACTGCTTAATTTTCCAAAGGATATTTCCTTTGATTTCTTTTAGTACTCCAAGGGCTATTTCTCAGATCTCAGATCACTAAACACTCTTTAGGTGTCACCAGACAATGAACGTCTCAATGATTCAAGCTTTTGAGGAATCAATCATCAAGAATTCTGTCACTGTTCTTCTTGGACTTACCATCGTCTGTATCAATGGAACATTTGTTTTCACATTCTTCCAAAGTTCAGTTTTCTATAGAGATCCCAGATAC
>JBBJLR010033017.1:0-12515 GCA_037577145.1 Brachypetersius gabonensis
GCAAATTGATATACTTTAAGTCTTTTCTGTTACAGACTAAACAACAATGTTGTTGTAAGTTGATCTATATTTCTTTTTCTATTTCTGTTTTCTTTAATGTTAATAAGGAAACAAGGTTATGTAGAGGTGTACTTTTAACATTTTTTTAGACAGATGATACTATTTACAGTGATGGTGGAGAGTTGGGGGGCACAAAATGTTTACTTCTTCCTGGGGGCGGGTGTAACAGAAAATAATTGAGAAGCACTGCCTTACAAGCAGCTTTGTGCTTCTCTCAGGGAGAATGAATGCATATTTTTCCAGGAAACATGTCTTTAAAACGTGGCCGACTTGTCTTTGCACTTTTGAACATTTTACTTATTGAATGCAGCTTTTGCCCATTTCTGTTGATAAGCTTAATGTTTTTTGATGAGCTCAAGCTGTTGAACAACCTGCCTGTCTCATTGGAGATGTCACTGTTGGCATAGAAATTGAGTCACAGGGTTAGTGACTGGACAGCTTGACATTATTCAGCCTTAATACTGCGATACTGAATATCCATATATTCTCATAACCAGTAATATACGTAGTCTGTAGTTCTACTACTATTATTCATCATTAATGTACTGTTTCTTATAAACATACAAAGGGGGAGGAGCTTGATGGTAGAATATAAATTTTATATATATATATATTATATAGAATATAAAATTTAATTTAACGTAAAGCTTAATTTCACTGCAGTCCATTCAGTCTGATTGGAAGTGAAATGTGCCTCTTCAACAAGAATGGATTTTAAAATGATGCATTAATCAATAAATCAAATATATTTAACATCTTTTAAAATCTTGTCGCAGACGTTTCGTAAAACAAATTCTAAGCCATCAGTATATTCATATTATTCAAATAATATGTTTCTATGAAGAATCCTTTAGATCACGTTCATATCAAAACCACTGATTCTGATTCTGACTCACTGAGTATCAGCTGAGCAGCACCACACCTCTCTGAGGGACTTTTTTTTACACCTTAATGGTTACATTATGCAGAACATTTTTGAAAAATTAGTGGAATGGTTCTTTAATTTGGTCTCTAGAGCACCCAGGTGGGGTTGTAAAAGGCATTAACTTTTATATGCTAATGGGATAAAAAGCAATCAAGCAACTCAGGTCCAAGATGCACAGCAGGTGAAATATGCCACACTAGCATTATCTCAAGCTGGCTGAGCCAGGAGCACCCATGTTGTTTCAACAGAAAGATGTTAAATCTAATAGACTTGTTCGGAGCACACAGCACTTAAGATAAGATAAATGGTAGTGGACACAGTCTGAACAGTCTGGCAACTCTAGCCATGGCTACACAGCAACAGAATAAGAAATAAACAGAGGACAGAGAGGATATACTGGGATATGGTGCCCTTGGACTATCAACAGATTCAGTGCTTTCATAGGTAGACTGGCCTTGTTCAACTAACGTAAAAAATCTCAGCCCAGTTTCCAAGAAGCAATGTGTTTTTAAATCATCTTAATTGAACGCAGTGTTTCAGTGGCTCTGGGAACCTCAGCCCAAAAATACAAACAATATAAAAATACAAATGTTTCATAAATTGTCAGAACCACCAGCTGAAACCTCAAAAGCAACAGCTAGAACAACTTGTGATGGATTAAATAAAATGGCATGAATGAATACGTATTCAGGTCAGTGTGCTAAGCTTTTTAATCATTTTATCAATGTATATAGATGCACGAAACCGCAGATTGTGACTTATGCAAACTATGCTTTTCTCTGTCCCAAAATCGGGGCCATAATTAACTGTGAAGACCCCATTTCAGTTTTTTCTTTTTCAGTATACATCCAATTATAAAATGCATTGTGAAAACAGATGTCTTGATAGTGTGGAAAAGCTTGCATAACCAAACTACAGTGGTTTGATAACTGGTGTGTCCATGTAATTGTCCCTGAGTCCCTAAAGAGACTTTTTGTTATAATGTAAAAGGACACACTGCACGCTGACAAATGTCACAGCTGTGAAATAAGGGTGAAAACAAATAATTAAAGAGATCAATTTAAATGGAAGTTTAACAGTTTGCTCTTGTTTAATGTGATTCAATAATAATCAGTAAGCCCTGTGGTTGTATTGGTTCAGCTTTAAGTCGTTGTGGTGCTTTACCTTCTCGGTACAAGAACTCTGAATGTTTTACAGCAAGCATAAGAAAGTTCAACTACCATATTGATGGTATAATATCACGTAATGTAATGAAGATGTCAACAAGTTATACTGTGTTTTAATTGGATAAGCAGCCATCTACCCGTACTGTTAGTGAGGGTTTGTGGACTGGCCTTGTATTTTTAATGCATTCTTATTTAGCAATTACAAAGATTGGAAAAACAATATTAAAAAGCATACACACAGAGGGAGAGAGAGACAGACAGACAGAGGTGAGTGTGTTACTCCTATCTGAAGTTAAAGTTTCTACACTTCTAAACTGGAACATTTCCATTAGAGTCTGATTGCTATCAGCATCAAGAGCATTAGTGCAATGAGATCACAAATACCACTCAAGCTGGTTTCAAAGGTATTGGATTGGATTGGAGAAAACAGTTCCAATACTGGGCTCTTTATATCTCTTTGGCTGATCCTTGGATTTGGGCATGAAGAAGTTAGGCTGTGTAGCTGCTCCAGAGTGTTCCATTCTATTACCACCGTTTAATCAGTTTATGGGTGAATGGCAGGATGAGAACTGATCAAATGAAATAGTTACGTGAACATAGACGGGTCCAAAAACTTGGTGTCATAGGCTATAGGCTATAGGCTATAGGCTTGTCACTGTGGTTTATTTACTATGTGATGAAGGTCACGTGCCTCACTAACAATTTGATCCTGGTTATCACCCTGATCTGATGGATGAGATAAGGTGTAAAATGTTACAAGATCACTCAGAAAATCATGCATAAATTGGAAGTGCTGATTACATATTTCGCTTGATTTACTGACTTTTGAGCAAATTGTTTAAGGCTGGTTTTGCAGCAGCATCTCAAAGGTACGCTTGAAGGAGATTTGCTTTAACAAAGGCAGCAGGCACAGCGGTCAAACGGAGACACGAGCAACATGTGCTTAAAGAACATTTACCCACTGAATAACATAATTTCAGCTGTCAGGGTCTATGAAAAGACAAAATATGCTTGATGTGGCCGCACGCACAGTTCATGCTATTGTTCCACAAATACTGTTTTCTTAGATGGAGTGAAATTGCCTTGATGGCCTCGTAATTTCACGGCACCCTTTCAACTCTGTGACCTCTTAAACACAAATAGAAGATGGATCTGCGCACAGTTAATTACTGTTGCATTGTGGACACTTTATTGCATTTTTTGAAAATAAGAGAACTCTTTATTGGTCCCAGGGGTAGGAAACTTGGCCTACTGTCACTTTACTTCAGGCATCTCACGTATTATATTGGTAGCTGGGGCAGCTGGTTGGCCTAGTTGTTAGCCCTGCAATCAGAAGGTTGTCGGATCAAATTCCAACTGCTAATCACCGCTGAGGTTCCCTTGAGCAAGGTACCGTCCCCACACACTGCTCCCAGGGCACTCCTCATTGGTTGCAGGCCCTTACCTCACTTGGTGAATGGGTTAAATGCAGAGAAAGAATTTCACACTGTTATCACTGTGTGCTGTGGTGTCATGTGTGACTATAAGGGTTAAATTGTGATGCGATCTGCCATAATGAGTTGGAAGTCGGCGTTCTCTTTAGTGAGATATGGGCTGATTATGTTGACAAACATCAAAAATATACATTTTTCTTTTTTGGTCTTTGAGAAAAGGTCCTCAAAATTAATCTCTCAAAGTTTCATCATAGATATAATTGTGAAAATGTACTTAAATGGCTATTTAATCTGAGTTGTAGCTCTCAAATCTTACAAAAGAATGTCCAAAATAAGTGCTGTTTATTTTAAAATGTTTGATCGTTTTAAACCTATCAAAATGCTTAAATCATGTACACTTTGCAGATTATCAGTGTTCTGTGTAGCCTAATGCTTTGTTTTTTTTTTCAGAATATATCTCCTCACAAAGATTTAACGTGTTTAACGTTTGTATTTTGAGTTAACATTGTCACGGTGATAGGCAGAATAAGGGTGAACGGAGCCCACAGTGTAGCATGGTGGAAGAGCTCGGACGTGACAGACACGAGAGAGCAGGTAAGCCACGCGGTTTACTCTCAGAACGCTCCGTGGGGAGTTAGAGACCACACCAAGTTGGCTCGCGTTCTGAACACACAGACAGACAGTATATAAACTGACTCGAAGTGTCAGAGTACTCACGGTACCGGAGATAGTAGAGAGTCAAGTTGAGATAGCGACACGGGGCATGAAGTATTATGACTTGATTGACGCCACGTGAACTGGTGTGTGTGACAAACATCATCGACATTGTTTAGAGTGAAGAGTGTTGTGCTGTGTGATTGCTGTTTGGTATAATGTCATTGTCAAAATAATGTAAAATAGCTAAAGCTTAAACTCTGCTGCTGGCCAGCAAGACTGAATCAAGTTGGTCAATGAGTTCTTTGGCTCTAGTGATGGGTTTTTAGTCTGATTTTATGTATTTTTTTTTAGTCTGATTTTATGTAAGTATCTAAATGCCTGTAGTAAAATGTTGTTGTTGAATACTGGGTGCATCTCTTTGAATGCTATGGATTGTTAAAGATATCAACATAAAACTGAGAAAAACTTTAAATGCGATTTTCTCGGTTTTTCAGTTGGAAAATGATGCTGTGCTACCGTAACTTGACAACCGTTTAAGATACAGCTTTGACCAATATATCATTTTAAAGCTTATTTTCTCATCTTTTTAATGATCTCATAACCTCAATTTTACATTTTGAGTCACTGTGACTTTTTGCCAGATCAGGTCACAATTAATTAAAAATTAATTTATATTCAAATTCCGGATGAGTGGGTTCTGACTGTAAAACTTTCAGCTGTGCAAAATGAGCACATTTTTAAGTTTAGGTATCACATGTTCATAGTTTAACTGATATGTAAACCCAAAGTTAACTGCCCCTCTTCAATGTACCGTGTTTTTTTAGTCCTGTATAGTATATAGTGTATAGCTGTGCTGGCCGGTAAAATTCAGGTTCAGGCATCACACTGGAAGTGTTTACAGGTGTTCTACAAAAGTTGAGGTTTTTCTTCACTGTAGCATAGATTGACAAATTGACAAATAGCAAATCCTCTTCTTGTCAATGAGGCCCACAGCCATGGTGCGTTTATATACCTGTTGACCCAACTGGCAGTCTGCAGGCATAGTGGTTCTGTGATGGTGTATCTATGACTCACATCACTGTTTGTTAATTATAGGCTGAAACTGTGAGCACAGGAACTTGCTGCATTGCTTTTTCCATCTTGAAGGCTAGTGGGTGGAGGAAACTATTGGATGTGTCAACTCCATGCTGACTTCTCAGAGACACATCAGTGATCTTTCAGCAAATGTTTACGGTAGCGCGGAGGTGGTAACTGTAAGGGTTGTCAACCCAAGAGAAATGGAAGGACACTGTGCACTTTCAAAACAAGTTCTACAAAAGCGTGTCCCTTGCTTTGTCAAGAATAGGCAGAATTTCAGCAGTGGGAGGTCTCAGACCGTCCAGCTAGACATATCCATTAGAGTTAACGCTGTGTACGAGGGGAATTTCCAGGCATAGGCAAACTAGGCAGTTGCCTAGAGCAGGGAACACCAATAAACTCACCCCAGGCATAAAACCTACGTTAATCTCCCACCCATCCCACCACCACCAATGTCAACAAAAACGATTGTTGATCAAATACACCCCCCACACCCACAATCAACAAAATCCACTTTGCAAAATATATTTTTGGAGAATACTTTACATTGTCTAAAAGAAAAACCATCAGCACTTTCATATTAACTGTTTTAAAATTGCAAGAAGCTAAAACACCCATTAAAGTTAAGTGGCCCCTTATAGTCATGCGTGAACACAAAATTCTTTCTCTGCATTTAACCCATTCACCAAGTGAAGCAGGGGCCAGCCAGTGACACAGCACCCGGGGAACTGTGTTGACAATACCTTACTCAAGGGTACCTCAGTGGTGCCACTGTCAGGTCTGAGATTCAAGCCAAAGGCCATCTGATCACTGGGACAATTCCCTAACCACTGGGCCACAATCTGTCTCGTTTTCATTTCTTTTTCTTATTTTTAACTTAAGTAAATTATACAGACTCTAAAGGGTAACTCAGCAAATTGTTTCTTTGCACTGAAGCTCCTGCTAACATCTGAGTGGAATGACAATCAATAGGATGAGCTGCTTGTTTATCACCATTACTGAGAGGTGAGCAAACTGAATGGTTTGTTTAGTATTGGACATGTGGATGAGGGATGAGTGGACTGAAGCAGACAACGGACAAAAAAATAGGTAAGCCGGGAAGAGACTGGGGTTAGAGGCGCATGTTTCACAGCAGTACATTTTACATCACCTTGAGGCCAGCGTTTTCACAACAAAGCTCATCAGTCTCATGGTGTGTTAATTGCACGCTTTCAAAAACTAAATGATGGCCTGTACAAAAGCCTTTGCAAATGACCTAATAAAGCATCCCTGTTCCCAAAGTTGCATGGTACTTTATGGCATTCTGCATAGACTTCAGGGAACTGTGGACTGCTTTAGGCTAAAGAATGAGCACAGTGTATTAAGAGCAAAAAGAACAGAAATATCTTTATTTCCCTCCTTTTCTTCAGATGCTCATAGGTGGTCACTGAGCTTCTGAATATATAATAGTTAGGGCTGTAACGGTACATGTATTCGTACCGAGCCGTCACAATACATGGGTCACGGCTCGGTACATGTCTTTCGGAGAATACACGGTACAACGGAGAAGACGTGATTGAAGTAATACGGAATCACAGAGGGACCAAAAAGCGCAAGTAAATCATAAACCTGGGTCGTAGTGTTGTGGCGTAACACTTACACATACATGAAAATATAAGCAAGAGTGTGTGTTTACTGGTTAATACACTGCTGTTTATTTCAAATAAAGGAAAACAAACCAACCCTTTTTGTTGAAGGTGCACACTGTCTATGCAGTGTTATCTTCATGTTAGATGTCAAAAGGATTTGCGTCTCTCTGTGTTTTCTCTTTTGTAGAAACTGGTCTAAATGGCTCTTTGTTGATGGGTTTTTTAATCACATTTTAGACACAGTATTACACTTTATGTCGTGTTAAAATGACTGTGTTGAATAATTCAGTAATAGTTTAAGAATTGCACTAGTTGCCATTTTTGTTTACCATTTAAATTTTTTGTTCTAATTGATTTGTCGTTCTGAAGTAGCATTAAGTATTGAATGGGATGAGGTCATATTTGATGAGCCCATAAATGCAGCAGCATCCTCCAACTGAGTGACACTGAATCATGAGTAGCGCTGTTTTCTTGTAAGAGACACAGGGACAAATTAATCTTAACACACATGAACTTCATGCTATGACTCCTTTATGCTGGTTAAAACTGGATGTTCCACTGCAGTTCTGTAGTATTATTCAGTACTCCAGCTTTTTATTGACCTTCTGCTGTGGTTGTTGTTTTTTGGAAGTACATTTTACTTCTACTGTGATTTACTATGATTTCATTAAATTAACAATGATTTTTACATGAATATGGATTAAAGCTATTCTACCAGGGGAGCTGATGACCACCTCATGACTTCTGTTAATGCAACATTTTATTAAAGACCATGAATGTCATCATTATTTTGTGCTGTAACCAGCCAAGCACTTGCTTAATGTGCCTGTGTGAAAGAATATATTGTTTGAATCTTAAACAAGCCTTATATTACCATATTTAAGCTAAACTTGAATATGATGGAGAAAGTAAGTTTACTCTGTCTGTGATAGTGAAAGTAAACTACAGAACCGATAATGTAATGCGCAAATGTTTGCACATTAAACAGTGAAATACAATGCGCCGTTAATGCATGTTCATAACTGAGATCATTATAAGCGTTTAGCCAGTCCATCTGTAAAACACCTTACATTCTTTATAAAAAACATTCCTGAACCATTGGATGAATTGTTCTAGAAAGGATCCAGAATAGAACATTTTGGATGTTTAAACAGTCTTTAGAGAACCATTAACTGAAAGGTTATTTATGGCACCAAATGTGCTTCTGTTATGGCACTTGTCCCAAAAAGATTTTTATTTTTAACACCTTTATTTATTTGCTTAAGTACAAAATGATAATACATCTTGCGCAGTCGTACCTGTATATATACACACCTTTAATTTCCTACAGAATATAAACATTGACCAAAATCATAGGCCATGAGGTCACACGGGAAAAGAGTGTGATACTATAAGAAATGAATTGTTTTATCTCTCACTGTGCAAGAAACAGGCCACATCTGTTCCAAACACCCCAGGTGACCACAGGTAGCACTGTAACACAACCACTTTTACTGTCAAGAAACAATATTCTTGTTTTTTGTCTTATTATCTTCAGTTGTGATACCAGGAGCCTGGTATATTACATAATATATTATATCCTCAATGCCAGCTGATATATAGGCACAAGCTTCAGACTTTGCACCTCGGTCTGAAGGAAGTGCTGGAATTCAGTTTTTGGTGTGACTGAGAAGCCCTGACACTTGGTTTTTTTTTTTCTTTCTGGCATTTTCTTCCCCTGACTATCTGCAGAAGTACGAGGTGCAAGCCATGTAATTATGCCTCTAAGTGGGCATTCCTTTACTGAGGTAGAACTCGCAATATATTTCACATTATATTGGCTGTCAGGAAATTGGCAAGGCATTTTAAATAGTCACTGGTGGAACAAAACTTCATATTTACATTTTTGTTGTTCATTTTTTATCATAATTTGAAAACACCAGCGGCTCTGTGCAAAAAAAAAAAAACAATAATAAATGAACCAATAGAAATGGTCCAGAATTGCTTATAATGCTTACATTAATGTATATTGTAGGTTCTTTTTTGGAGATATCTTTTAAGCTGTTTATCAGAGCATTTATAATCGTCAGTAGAAGTGCAGCCTCTTATTTATTTACAGACTTTGCATAACTTGCATTATTGAATTATTGTTTTATCATGGTCAGCGTTTCAGTTTTGGTTAGTTATGGCTATATTTGCCTGGTTTGCTATTGTTTTATCACGGAAAGCAGCAGTGAAGGCTTCATGTAAGTTAAACACATCTGTAGTTACAGAGTAGAGTAGAGTGTTTTTGTAGCTACAGGCCATTCTGATTGTGAGAAGAACATCATCCAGCTTTTTAGAATCAGTGCTCCCAGGTATAACATTGTCCTTCGACTACAAACATTAAAAGGTATTCTTGCAAATCAGTTGAACTGTATGACGTTAGAGCAGTAGCTTCAAAATACAATCATTTAATACACATCTCTGCACCAGCATTCCATTCATTTTCATGAAAACAGTCATTTCAAACTGAATGGAGACTCTGATTTGGATTTTTCACTCACAAAAGACATTTGCAAAGCAGCCCAAACCTGGGTGATGTGGAAAACAAGTATTTTTTCACAGTTATCCTTCCCTCCCTTTTACAATTCGGCCAGGTACCGTCTTCCTTTCAAATCTTCTGTACGTTGAACTTTTGCCATCTGAAACAGCCTTAATATAAAAGCTCAAGGGAGAACAAAAACATGATTGGTTTATGAGTTTTCTTTGAAATTAACATGAAAGTATCTGTCACACAAAAAGCAAACAAAAAGAAAAAAAGCAACAGAACCTCTCATTAAGGCAAGCAATGCAACACAAATATGATTTGCTTTGTGTCTGTGATAAGAAGTTTATTGACTCAGCTTTCAGGTGCAGAGCACAATCCTTTCTGTTTGCACATTAAGTGGTTTAGATTTGCAGAAGCTATTAGCAAGTTACAGTAAAATGTTTTTATACCTGCATGGATTGTGAAATATGCCCATGAGTGTTACTGCTGGTTCTTTTCATTGTTTTTTATACACTCTATGGACAAAAGTGTTGGGGCACCTGACCATACTGATCGATACTTAAATGCCATGTTTTGCATCTGCCGGTTTACAGAAATCGGCAACTGGCACCGCCCCCGGGTACCTGGAGGACCCAATGTTGACCCAATTTTGAAGACCTTTTCTTTCATATAAGACCAAAAAAGAAAAATCGATATTTTTGATGTTTTTCAACATAATCAGCCTCATTATCTCAATAAATAGAACGCCGACTTCCGACTCATTACGGCACATCGGGTCACATTTTAATTTATTTTGTTCAATAGAGCAGCATTTTGATCATTATTGTTCTTCCAATTTATCCGCTTCACTCTTGATTAGAGACAGAAAGGCTTTAGGCATATTTTCGCTGGGATTTGTAAGGGCTTACAGTCATTTCTGTTCTTGTGTCTGGAAGCACCCATAATTTACCTTTTAATTAATTCCTGTAACAAATCAGACCGTATTTAGAAATATTAATACAGAAATCCTGTGGTGACACTTCTGATACACAGCTATGGCAATGGAAATAAGTGAAACCTGCCTTCATCCTTACCAGCAATGCCCAGGAGTGCATACATGGGATGCTTTTTGTGTTAGTTAAACCTGCCTTTAATCTTCTGAGGCAGCGCCGCCAATCATCCCTGCTTTTTTGTCCGTGTCAGACTCTTCTACTACAAAACTGGCTTGCATAATTTGTGCTGCTATTTTATGCTTGATGGTATCCATCAGAAGCACAGCATGCAGCAGGACAGCCATATTTGAACAAAGTCGGTTTACTAATGCAAACAACCATGAGAGACACCAGCTAAAACTCAATTTTGCATCAGTAGATCATTTTAACACAGGATTTGTCAACCACATAAACATTACTGTCACCTTACACAGGATGCATTCATGGCAGTGTCAGTGATCATCTGTAACACTTATATCTTCAAAAGGTGTTCTATATTTGTCGGTTCTAGTGAATAAAAGAATCTGAAGTCATGAAATGTCATAAATTACATGGAGTATCAGTAGGATTTTACTGCTATTGATATATGATCCAGGATAGCATCAGCCATTTAAAAATGCCAGCTGTGTTAGAACGCATTAACGTTGCAGAAATGTTGGTCAATATTTTGGTAATGATCAGTCAGGAACCAATTTATTACCAGGTTCTGAAACAAACCTGCACCAACTGTAGATTTTAAAATCGACACCGTTCGCTTCTGTTAAACATTTGTAATTGTATTGCCCTTTTAATGTGCTCTTATGTATTTTTTATTTCTTTTATTCTTTCTATTGTTTTATCATATGAATGACCTAGGCAGCTGGTGGGCTAGTGGTTAAGGCGCTCATCCCACTTACATAACTTCTGTATATCTATGCCAGGATGTTTGGTGAACTCTGTTGTCTGTAAGAGAACCATTACTGCAAAAATGGGCTCTTCTGCACAAGTATCTAGTCATACAGAAGAAAGCCGGAGGAGTGAGCCTGTGATTTGAGAGAGCCGGTGCAAGGTTGCAGGCATGCACTGCCGTAAGGCAAGGACATTTTGTCTAAATTGCAATCATTGATGCTCTCTACAGAAATACATGTTAGCAAGCTGAATAACCTGAGGCAAGCAGACGTTTTAGGGCTTTTATCTCCCATAAAGGCTTATTCACACTCTCAGGGTCCCAAAATGGATTCCGCGAAGGGATAGCCAACGTCTTTGTCGGCCATTCTTTTGCCGAATCCATTTTAGGACACTGAGAATGTGAACAAGACTTTTTGGTTCAGTGAGGAGTGCATGAGAATGAGGAAACCATGCTGCCATGCTTAATGCAAAAAAAAAAAAAAGATTGTATACAAAAAAGAAAATAATGAGTTCCTTTCAACTGAGCCTTGGTTCAATTTACAGAGCCAACCATCCTCCTCAGCTTCAAAACACAGCCGGAAAGGAACTATCAAGACAACAGGCTGGGAGAGTGACAGACAGATGTAAATATGTGCATGACAGCTGGGAAAGC
The DNA here is from genome assembly GCA_037577145.1 of Brachypetersius gabonensis. Lineage (NCBI taxonomy): Eukaryota > Metazoa > Chordata > Actinopteri > Characiformes > Alestidae > Brachypetersius > Brachypetersius gabonensis. The sequence goes on from JBBJLR010033017.1 coordinate 11,967, forward strand.
ACATTGAAACCAGAATGAGAAGCCGCTTTATGCTAAGTAATGATGAGGGAGATAAAAAAATCCAGTTAAACATTTGTCACCACAAATAACACCTGTCAGGCAGAAATATTCAGATTTATTGCCTCGTCATTCCTGTTCCACTTTCAACGGTTAGCTAGAAAAAATACATTCAAAAGCTGGAATTGTCCTTGAGAGGTAATATGCTAGTCTTGTGCACCATTAAAAGTTTTAAATGATGATTAGGAAACCGAGAATGCGAAAAGAAAAGCCATGTTTGATTTGTCCAGGATGATGAACAGATCTGTAGACTCATTAGGCTCTGCACAATAAACAGAAAGGTTATAAGGATGTTCAGCAAAACTGAAGTTATTAAAAAAATAATTACACAGTTATTTCATTTGATAATTACACAAACTTTTGAATGCACTGAATTAGCCAACAGTTTGAAGTGCATTCATTAGTTTATTAATTATGTTGCAGCCCTTGGCGTTCAAAAGAATCACAGTGGAGAGTTTCTGACGGGTGCACGTGTTTTATTCCTCTGTAATG
>JBBJLR010033047.1:0-12515 GCA_037577145.1 Brachypetersius gabonensis
CACACACACACACACACACACACACACACACACACACACACACACACACACACACACACACACACACACATACTGAATAATATGTGAATACAAATAATATCAAATACTCAATATAATATATGTCTTCACTCCCATCAAAGTCCATACAGCAATTATTTAGTGATAGAAACTACAAAAGGCCCCTGTATGCTATCTTCACCCAGTGAACAGCATGTGCCCTTTGGCCTTTTGTTATACGGCCATGGCTATATATCATTGCAAGACCCACCCAACAATAATTCCGACTGCTTGTAGCCCACTACTGTGTTGTAATGATTAAAGCGTGACCATTAACCAACAGGTGATTGTATGTCATACTTGGCATTACCTAAGCATCTTATGCATCCTGTCTCGGCTCATGCCTGCTCCATTATCCATGAATGAGAGGCAGTCCAGCCCTTTGATCCGTGTCCAGTCTATCCAGAACTGTTTGGCATGGACATCTGGGTCGTAAGCGTTGTCTACAACACATATAAATCACCAGAGACAGCAATGTACAGGCAACACACCTTGGAATGGAAACATAGGTACTGGAACAGCACAAATTACAAAGCAAAGTTTGACGTATGATCTCCATTCCAAGCTTGTTTTTCCCCTGGCACAAACCATGCCTTCCCAATGGGTGGTTTTAATTCAGAACTTGACGAAAGATTGATTTTTAACTCACCAATAAGCTCTGCAATGGCACCGAAGGGCCAGGTGTGGCTGGTAGAATTAGTGTGAAGGAATTTTGGATTAAGCTGTAGGTTAGAAAAGAAGAGTCGAAATAGGAGAAATTGGAGAAAAACAAATGCTATACATATGACAATTTATATTTTATAGAAAGGTACTCATTTATAACACACCCCCAGACAGTCCACCGCTTACGACATTTCACTCTGAGCTATTTTATTTCAAAGCAAATGAATTTTAGCTCCATAGTTTGTATAATTTTAGTAAAATTACTCCATGAAATCCCCTCAAGAAGTCTCAAAGAAAGGCGTCGAAGATTGTCAGCAAGTCGATTAAACTTGTAACAATGAAGTAATGATTTAACAATGAAAAAAAATAGGATGGTGAGAGGTACTTACTGAGCTCAGAGGTATGCCTTTTAGTTTAGGAGTCGCCATTTCTGTATATATTTTAGAGATAAACAATCAGCATTGCGAAGCCTCCGCACCTTCCCGCCTGTCTTTTCTGAGTGACCGAGTCACGCATTCAGTCTCGCGGTTGTTGTCTGGAAGGTGGGCGTGTCACTAAAGTGGGCGGTGTTTCAGAACCTTTGCACACTTTGCCTGCTGTTGAAAAGCGCATTTTCTTGCTCTTACTGTTCAGTCAAACATCACGCTGTGCTCAGATTTAATAACATCGATTATGTTTCACTATACACTACATGGACAAATGTTTTGGTCAATGTAACTTCCAGTGAAGGGCTTAATCTTAATGCCTCAACATACCAAGACATTTAGCACAACACCATTCTTCCAACAATTGTTTTGGAACCCAAACAAATGCGTATCAAATTATATATATATATATTTATTCAGCTAAAACAGTCTGGGGTCAAACTGACCTGAAAGAACATTGATAAGTACAAAATCTGTACAGGATAATGAAAACACGTTATAGTGTTAATTTAGTGATTTTAACCAGTTTGTCCCAAATAATTGTAATATGAATCAATATAAAATATAAAAAGTTATTTATTTTTGGACATTAAATGGAGGGTTAAATAAAAACCAAAAATGTTTAAAAATAAAACTTTAGTTTTTTCAAACTTTTCATATTAATTTTTTGCTATAAACATGATTTATGAATGAAACAGACCGCTTTCACTGCAATAATCCATGTAAATGTTCTCAAAAGCACTTGACATGAAAGTGTAGGGTTACCTGCTCAAGAAGAAATAGGTGTAAATGTGTTGGTTTTTGTGAAATCCCACGTCATGCAACATGTTAGCTTAAAGATTGTCTATTGTGTGTTTAGTTTGCCTTGATATTGGCTCTTTAAATAAAGATTTGGGTGCTGTTTAAGAATTGATATCTCAATAAGATTATAAAACACAAGGGTATGCCATTATTACAAAGATAGCTATGGTCACAAATGCTGATACTATTTATCTCAAACTGACTAGATAACAAAGTTACTTCCAGTTGACAAATCAAGCTTATTATTTCATATTTAAAACACTTTGAAAAGCAAGGTGTCCCAAAGAATTGCCCCATTAACAATTGTGTTTTTCCCCCATCCAATACAACAACATACAATAAATACAAGGCCATTGCCAATGTATGTAGTTTACTGTAGAGCAGTAGTGCAGGAGAGAATAAAACATAATCCTCCAAACACCCCATCACTCAAGCTTCGTACTTCTCCTCACATAATTAGGCACAATCCTGTACACACACACACACACACACACACATACCAAACAGCTGCCAAAGAGTGAAAATAGATGCATTCTGTCGACTGTAATCTTGAAAGGTCCCTGGGGTAGTCATGGCCTTGGATATATTAGACAGCTCTGTCTGTGCTACTGAAGTGAACGTGGCTGCATTTCAGCCACGGTCATGAGTGAAATCCTGAATAGAACACTTCCCGGATAAAAATGGACGCCGATTGTTTGGCTTAAGCAGTTCAGGGGAGGTTACAGTGTTATCCCAGGTAGTTGTGAGCATGACTGTGCTGAGATCTTTACAAAAGCAGGCTGTAAGAGAAAATCAGAATATTAAATCTGATGATTCTTGCTTTTATATCATATTAGTGTGATAAATAAACGAATAGGTTGTGTAACCAGCTCTGAGCCTTTAGGGCAAAAGACATGTTTTATTGGGTTGTTATTTTCTGCACAATCAATGTTTTCCAAGTCTGCTTCCATGAGATTATCTTTTGTTTGAGAACATTCCCCATGGGGAACCAGAACTAGCCATAACATTGACAATTTGGTGCCTCACAAAGGAGTTAAAATGATAAGGCACCTTACGGAGTTTTCGGATGCAAGGTGCTTCATGACCTCGACCCAGTATATAAAGTAGGTGATGTTTTGTAAGGTATAACAAATCCTCTGTGAAGGACAGTGTGGGATTTATGCGACATATAATCAGGGTTACAGATGATTCAGTGGGAACTATGTCATGTCGTCACCTTGGAGAAGACAGCAGCACGCACTTTAACTTCTGGCAGGGTATTTATTTTACTTCACAACACAATTAACTCAAAATGACTCTTTGGGTCAGCCTCCTGGAGACTCGTCTCTACAGAAGACCCCTCAGTCACTGTTTTGACTGCACGCTCCTCTCTCGCACTCTCCGTGGACCGCTCCAGGTCCTAATCCAGTCCGGGTCTTGTTTCCCACTCCGCCTCAGTCCTGAAATACACAAACTGAGGGAAAGAGCAGGGAAGTGTAGGAGAACTCCGCAGTGGGGAAGAGACTCTTCTCGGTCCGACTCCCTCGAGTCCAGCTCACCGCTGTGAGAACCAAGTCTCTCTCTCTCGCTCCTTGGCACCTCCGGCCCGCGAGCCCACCGTCACGTTCCACGCCCTACGACCCGACCCGAGAGGCGCCAGCTGTAACTGCTGGGCGATACAGTCTTTCATTAAGTTTCCCCCAAAATGAACTGTGGCGAATGACCCCATACAACAATGATCGGTTACCGTGCACTGTGATAGTGGCGAGCCCAGGCTTTAACTAGTCTCTCCACCAATCACAGCGCGCCCTACACCCACACCCTAACGTGCTCTAATTATAACCACCTGTGTGTAATCACCAGGTGCCTCCAAGCTCATCACCAGCCTGGAGTCCACCTGCTGACTACACACAGGCACCCTGACCCATGAAAACACCAAAACCCTAACATACCCAAACTACAAAGAACATAACCTAACTAACCTGCAGGCTGCCTTTAACGGCAGCATCCCTCAGACCTCACTATATATCATTAATCAGGGGGACCCAGATGATTTTCAGTCTTGAAGACGGGCCTAGCCCTTTGGGGCCATTTACGAATGAAAACATATGTATCCACAAGGTGATTTTAGCAGACTTAACAATCCTTGCAATAACAAACATATATATATTATGTGATTCTGACAAGCTTTAACAAAAGAGGAGAAGGGAGCTGTATAGGGAGGTCAAGAGAAGTTCAGGAGGTATAGATGTAAGTCAGCATGACAGCCTAGTGACAGGAAACATCTGGGGAGATGAGGAACATAAAGTGGGAGTCGAGACGTGATGATTGAAGAGGGAAAGTTAGCAAAATATGGTGAGTAAGGGAAACCAAGAAATGTGCTAGACAGGCTTTTTCGAAGCATATAAATTGTGAGACTTGTGTGAGCTTCTAGAGACCGGCTTCCGCTTTGTGGACAGTCGCTCTCCTCCGCGCTGAGTTAAAATAAACGAAGCAAGAGAAAAACAGATCTGAGTGTGTGTTGTTAATAAGCCGATCGGAATCTCCGGACCAGGGGACAGGGCAGCGTGGCTTGGAAAGCCAGGCCCAACAACAGCTATTTGAGAGCTTCGCCTGAGACTGCTTTAGGGGACAACCCCTTTGTGGACAAGTAACAGAAGCTTTGTTTGAGTGAAGAACCTTTGTATTGTACCATTACCAGTCAGCAACCGCCAGATGCCGCTGTTGCTTAAGCTGTTTATTGAAGGACTTTTAAGTTGAAAAACCCGAGTTTGATTTTGATCTTTTGTGTTTAGGTTTGTTCATTTAAGTTACGCTTGATCCGTGCTGAACCTTTTGTTTATTATTGTGAATAAAGAGGAAAAATAAAGAAGGTGGGTGAAAATGTATTAGTTAACCTGTTTGCAGTGTTTTATTCTATACCTTGCAGAATCCTATTCTCCCCATAATCAGTATGGTGTATTCTATCTGATTACGTTGCCTACTGTAAGGCCATAAAGACAATGCGTGCTACCATTTAAGGTATGGTTTGATGTGACGAAGCAATTTACTTCCAGTTAGAAGGCCAGGACATACTAACTGTCTAGAAAGGGATGTGAAAACCTGACAAAAAAACAGAATAATAATAACTGCATGTCTCAAACATGTACTAAGCACGATGAGCACGATGCATAGTGGCACGTACATTGAGAAGTGTCACTGATCTCAGATCAGAAAATAAGACCAAGGTGACCTCATGCTGAAAGAACAATAAAAGCTCATGAAGTTTCAGTTGGGGCAGCACTCCCTGTCGAGATCACAGATTTGTTGTGTCTCGGTACAGAGTGTTCTATTTGCCTGGCAAATGTAATAAATTGTTGATTACAAATTCTCTCTGATCTTGAGTCTTGAGTTGTGATAACATGGTCAAATTGAGCCAATACAAAGAAGTCTGCATTTGTGCCTCCCGCTTGAGCAATCCAAGCCAGAGTGTGACATTTTGCTGCTTTTCCACTACAAGGTGTTCAAATGCCCTGGGGTGGGAAGTGTAGGGTGCAAATGGGAAGTGTGATGGGGAAAAGTGTGATGTTATCTACCAGTAATCACACTCGATTTGTCAAAAAAGGGCAGTGTATCTAAAGTCCTTGAGCACCTTAACCCCCCTGTTGTAAAAACAGATTAAAATAACTGATTCAATCTGGACTGCTTTTCTGTATCCAGCCATTGGACTGAACGGCTCATCAACATATACCAGATATTTTGAGGCAATGGGGGGAGCATCCTCATATGCCTGCAGGACTGAACACGGGAGTCCTCCCTTTACGACAGCCAGGTGAGCTGCGATAAGGAAGAAGCCAGGACTCTTTAAAATGTGGGAAAGAGCCGCTACCACCCTACTATTAAAGGCAGCTATTGGCCTGGTGGTTAGGGAGTTGCCCCGGTGATCAGAAGGTTTTATTTATCTGGCACATTGTACAACTAATGTTGTCACAAAGCTGCTTTACAGAGTCCAGGTCAGAGTCCCTAGTAACCCAAGGGTGACAGAGGTGAAGAAAAAATCCCTAAAGCAGGAAGAAGGAACATCGAAGGGAACCAAGACTCAAAAGCAGGATCCATTCTCCTCTGGTCGAACTGGAGAGCGAGAAGAAAGAGGGCCTTTATCGGGAAAACTGACAATAGAATCACTGTTGGACAGATTGGCCATCTGCAGCTAACAAAGTTGGTAGAGTTAAGCGTCAGTAGAGGTAGTTCTTGTTGGAGTCTGGGTGAAGAGTAGTTTGTCTCTACCCCACAGCAGCAGGAACAACAATCTCTAATGGAGCATTGATCAATAGTTGTCTTTGGATGGAGGAGGAGCACGCAGGGAGTCGAAAGCAGTCGAACCAGTCAGGGTCTCAGCGATTGGAGATCCAGGATGAGGTGGTGACAAGCCCAGTGCCCTGCTTATGTTTACAGGGTATAAGTTGCTACTGTAAAGGGTGCAAGTTGAGACTCTGGCATACCTCACCATAGCAGCCTAGCTAGAAAGGGCAGGCCCGAGAGGCATGATAGACATGAAAGTACCCCGAACAAACCGTCAACAAACCTGAGTGAATGTGAGGAGTGGTGGGACGACAGCATGAGCATCCCAGTTTACTCGGTCATGGGTTAGAATCCCAAGACTGCCAATGACACCACTGAGGTACTCTAAGGTAAGGTCACTCCCTGGGCACCATTGTCAGCTACCCACCGCTTCACTCAGGTGAAAAGGTTAAATGCAGACATTAGAAAAATATGATCCTCATTAAAGTTTCACACATATAAGCGAGTTAAGAGCACATCATCATTTCCCTTTTCACCCTATAATTATGTAAGCTGAATTAAGAATAGGTTTTGGAAAAGTACACAAAGTCCGCAATGCAACCTGTCTCTGATGTGTCTTAGTCAATTTATGTTCCCACTGGGGGAACCTCTCTATATCTCTGATAACCTTGAATACCCAGAAGCAAAAGGGGTTCTGGGGGAATCCTGTCATCTTTGTCCACAGAGGCCTCTCGACTACGGCAGATGTCGAGGAAGGATTTGGCGACCCGACTCTAATAATCTGTGAACAGAGAAGATGGAATCCTTCCTTCTATAATAACACACTGATTATTGATTGATTACAGACTTTGCTTTGGCAATTAGCTAAAAACAAGAATGTTAGGTAAACAATGCTCACTGCTGGATATAAACTGGCGAGCACACTCTTAAGATTAGGAAGAACTCCTCTGTGTGTGTGTATATATATATATATATATATATATATATATGAAAAGTTTTGAACATTGATGTTTTATACTGTATGCGCTCAGAAATCTATAAACAGAAGGTATGCTTTTGTATCTCGGGAGGATTTTTTCTCATCTTTGTCTACAGATGGCTACAGAAAGGATGTAGATGTCAAACTCCAGTCCTGGAGGGCGGTGGTCCCGCACATTTTGGTGATTTCTCTGCTCAGAAACACCTGGTTCTCCTCGGTAGTTAATTGTTAGGTTTAGTGAATGTGTTTGAGGAGAACTACCATCAAACTGTGCTGGACACCGGCCCCCCAGGACCAGAGTTGCCCACCCCTGATGTAGGATGTGGACAGCGCGACCTGGCATGGGTTGTCAGTATGTAGCGGAATCTCCCTTATTTGCCACTGAGGTGGCTTCTCTTCCCCCTCCCTCCTCGGGTGTCTGGTGGTTGAGGGGAGGAGTCCTCATGTCCTCTGTTTGAGCATCCTCCAAAACCGTGCATGATGGAGTATTAAACTTTGCAGCTTTGAGTCTCTATTGCAACCATACTTATGAAAAATAAAAATCAAACCTTTCAATGCATGAGTATATTGTGGTTATGACACATTCAGGTGATAAAGCAATTCCCCAAAAGTACATGTTCAGAACTTCGCTCTCTTAGTTACACCATGACCTTGTCTGTGTCTTCTTTGTCTCTTGGAGGCACATTGGGTTCACCCTTTATTTCCTCCAGAATAAGGTTTTCAGTGTAGAGACAAATGCCTACATAGCCATCCTGAGAATGGAATAGCAGATTAGAAATGAGCAGAATTTTACATCATCTTAAAACATCTTAAAACATTTTAAGAACAGGGTCCCCTTGTTAAGAGAGAAGAAGGGGCTGGGGGTGAACGGGCGGTCAGCTCCAAATAGCCATCCAGCCCTCGTGGAGACCAGGGTTCTGATTCCCTAGGGGCTTCTCGATTCCTGTGAACAATCACGGCTTTTGGTCCTTGTCTTCCCCCACGGAGCGACGGACACAAGGGTCACTGTGGAATCTCTTATCAGGAGGTTTATTGCCACGACCCCTCCTTTCTCCCCCCTTGAAATGTTCAACACTTCTTATGAAGGGCCTCTTGTCTTCCCAGAACGGGTCCTTGGCATCCTTTGTTCCCCATGTGATAGTCAGGTTTTGGTTTTGGATTTGGCTGATCCTACAGCATATATAAAGTCAAGGTAAACTAATGGACCCAAGAATACGCCGGTCTCCTGTGTGACTTGCTCTCTTGCTGTAAGAATAAAACCACCTGTTCATTCTGACTCTGTCTCAAGGTGAGCTTCCTTTCAAACAAGAGTCCTTTGGAATTGTACTGGCAACTTACTGACAAGTCTGAGAGTCTGGAACCACTATTCTATAGTCTGGAGATTCAATTGGGCAGTACTTTCAGAGTAAGATCAACCTTTATACGTGCACCACTGAACAAATCCCATTGAAAAGAAAGGGCAAAAATCCAGTTCCTATAATGCCTCTTTAGAACAGATAAGGACGCAAAGTGATGAGAGAAGTTTCTACACTTGCTACACTTATCTTCACCAATATGGTGAAGATGTATCAGCTGAAGGACAAGAGACACCCTCCCATTTCTAAGCCACAATAGACGCTATTCTTTTTCGCCCACAAGTTTACTTTGTGTTGTTGTTTATCTTTTGGAATGTGCTAACTAAACCCTTGATGTCCTTGAAGTCAGAATCCATTATCTTTGGGGAGGAAACAGATGAATCCTGAAGTTTAGGAAAGAAAATCTCCCCGTTTTTCTCTGTGACCTTGGAGTCAGTCAGTCCAGGAGGGAGGATTGCTGGGAGGTTAGGAGGAGAGCCACTTGTCATTAGAGTACTGCTAGAATATGCATTACATTATGCTCGAGAACGAATCCTTCGACATGTTAATTATATACCCTACCGCAGTTTTGCGCAGTAGTGTTTTCTTTTTTTCACCACTTATCCATCTATTTCCTAAACTGCAGATTTTTCTCCTTGTTAAACACCGGTAGGTTGTTGAGTTGACAAATATAAATTCAAATATGCCAAAAAAGCACATTTCCTTTATAAGATGAAAGAATCTGTAACAGTGCATGTCTGACTGGTTGTGTGGTGATGCAGAGTCAAATTCTAGACTGTCCTTTAACTTTAAACACACTCCTTAACTGTTTTAACCTCTTAAAAGCTTGTTAAATATTAAACAGTTTGGTGACCCACATTATAATTATAATTATTACTAGGTGGCTTTTTCTAAGTGAGTAGTAATTAAAAAAACAACATTTTCTGGTTAATAATTGTATTCAAATGGTGAACGTACTTGTTGGAAGAATTTTCACACATATTATCCTTATATGGCCTTTAAGTTTCACATGTATGTATGATTGAGTTAAAAGTGAGCTTTGGAAACAATAAACAAAGCGGCTAGACACAACCAGCTACCTCAACAGAGGATGTGGGAAAGGACAGTGCGATCTGGTCTGTATCGTCTGGGAATGAAGAGAAGAGTCCTCCCTTCTTATATTCTCACACGCATTTGAAATGAGACTGATTGCAGGCACTGCTTTAGACAATTAACTATGTAAGGATGTCACAAACTCATATACAGGATATATATAAAGTGAAGTTACACCTTTAGAATTCGAGCCACTCCTCTGTAAGACTTTGGTCTAACTGTTATGACTTGTTCCCTTGCTGCAAGAATAAAACCTCCCAGTCTTTTGGGAGAACGAGAATCCTTTGGAATGTTTCGAACGATACTGTACATGTATTTTTTAGCAAGGACATTGGGTGTATTTTTAGTAAACATTAAGTGAGTAACATGCAAATGTAGCGGATCTTAGTGGCTGCAAAAACGTTTGTCAGGAATCAAGTGTCCAATGGATCTTAAAGCATTAACAGTGTCACTATATGTGATCTGGGAAAACCCTTCACATGGTGGAATTTGACCTTTTTTAATAATAAAAAAAAAACACATGAAAGCCTATTTCAAGCTCTTTTCAAATATGTTTTCATTATTTTCATACCTTGTCCCTATCAAATGTTACCCAGTATCTTTAAAGACACTGACATCTATGTGTAGGCAGTTTGCTTTTAAAATGGGCTATAACAAAAACACACACTCGCAGGCGACAAACTGGCATGAGTTTAATAGCAAGTAGCTAAATGCCTAAAAGCAAACACGTTTTCAGTTTCAGAGAACTTTCTGGGACTCCAGCAATTACTGTTTGGTGCTCCAGGCTTAACTTGGTGCACAAAGCGTTTGCAAAAGTGTGACATTTAGAAAGCAAAAGACTTCAGTGTTTGTGTTCTGACTCATTAAACACACCTGATTCAACCCACAGGCTAGCTGGCAAGCGCCTCATGAAATGACTTTCGAGCATCAGACGAGGGAAAACGCTAATCTCAGCAGAGCTGTGGAAGGAACAGTCTGGCAAGCCCGCATTAGCTGTAACTCATCCCTTAAGGCCGCGATTCTCAAACCAGCCCTCGTGATCCCCCCCCCCCCCCAGGCCACATTTTCCCCCTATACTTGTGTTTTGGTAACTGGAATTGAGCAAATAACCATAACCATCTGGGGAGCCCTGAGGCCTGGTTGAAGACTGAAGGCATACAATAATATTATTTTCAAAGCGAAGGCTGCGGGAGAGGCGGGAGAGACCTCGCAAACATTGATTTAGCAAGGCTGCCTCTCGGTGCTCTTGCACACGCATTAGAGACAGCCTGAGCAGAACGCACTGATCCGACACAGCTTTCAAGTCTTACGCTGAATGGTCTTGTCAAGGTCTGCGGGTGATCAAAGATCTTGAAGGATCCGCCAGTGGAGTTTCTCAAACGAAAGACGCGTTTCTAGGCCGTGTTCCGAGATTCCTACAAAACGGGACAACCTTCACTGATGTAACGGGTGCGTAACCCAGCTTTCCTCGGCTGTATCCTTGACTTCGAGACACGACTCGTTCCTTTTTATGCAGCTAATGACCCCTGGGACCCTTTTGTTGGATGGTTCGTATCGCTCCACTAGTTGCTGCTGTGCTTTGGTAATAATTGCAAATGGCTGCGTATGTAAGAGACCTCATTTTAGTTCTCATTTCTGGTGTTCCCGGTCTTGCTTATGTTATATTAGATGTTCTAATACTACGCAGTCGGTTACACTTTTGTTCTTCGTGTGTTTAATAATCGTTTGTGTGCCTGTCACTACGAAACACAATGTACTTAAAATGTGCTTAATCCTTGGGGAAAATACACCAGACCCCTTCATTTGAATTAAGGGGTCAGTAATTTGTGAACCGATCCTTTAATTTTACTTTAAAAGTGGATAGAAGGCATGAGTGCGAAACCCCTTAATCTCAGCCTTAATTTGTGCACGTTTCCTCTTAATTTCCTGGAAATTAGGGTCAAAATTAAGGTCTTTTACAGGGTAAAATAAAGGGATTTGGCTTCGTAGTGTGATGTGGGATCAAACTAAATATAAAGGTTTGGTGTACTACAATGAAACACATTACATATGAAAGATTAACAAATGTTTGGTTCTAACACATCTGACCTGAATAAGGTTACTATCTCTGACCTCTTGACTCAGAGGGTAGAAAGGGGAAGCAGCGATTCCTCATTTATTGATATTTTTAACCAGTGAAAGTAGTCAACAAGGAAAAGAAAACCATTGGGAACGATTTAACTCGGTTCCGACCCCTCTTTTCTGCAGAATGAGGTGTCTTAAGGTTTAAATATGACAATCAAACTCCTGTTTAGGGTCAGAAGGTTGCTTGAATAAATAACAACAAATATGATTGCACTGAATTGTTGAATTCAATAAACTTGGTGTTCCAACCCTTTCAATTCACCGGACATCCAAATGATTCTCATTTTGTCCATCATAACGCAGTTTTGTGAAAATGCAGTGAAATGTTCTTTTCTTTGCAGGCAGCAGACACTTTTTTTAACATGAGAATAATGTAAGAAGACACCACAAAATGCTTGATCACTTTAATGCAAAACGCTTATTCAGTTTACCCTCACAAGCCAAGAATGCAGATGGAGGCAAAAATGACAACAAAAAAGGCACGGTTTTGGTCTACTTGTACCATTAGCTGTAATCACAAAATAAAGAAACATGTTTACAACGTTTATATTAATGATTAAAGAATAATTCATCATAATTTTGTGAGGAGAACATGGTCAGTTTGCTTGAAATCTTTGGAGTCACATACACATTCACCCCAAAAATGATGCACTATGTAAATAATGAGCCTTCTGTGATTCAGCTACCCAAACACACACACACACACACACACACACACACACACACACACACACACACACACACACACACACACACACA
>JBBJLR010033168.1:0-12507 GCA_037577145.1 Brachypetersius gabonensis
GTGCTGGAGGTAGGATTCGAACCTGTGACCTTTTGGTCCGGAGGCAAGTATCCTACCACTAGGCCACCACCACCACCTCACTACTACACTACACATCACTACTCTGCTCAGCGCAAACACAAGGCTCACGTGCGACGTCAAGCGAAAAAGTGTGAGATAGAAAGGGTAAGAGAAAGAAAAGAAACCCACGACTCCCAATAAGGAGCCGGTTCCCGTCCGTCACTTCAAAGAAACGGCTCTAAAAGCCATTTCGTTCGCGACTGACCCATCACTACCAGCCTCAGATATTACTTCAAGAAATGGCCACTCACTTCCCTAGATGCACTTGTCTTCAAAAAACAGGACTCATCAGAACTCATGGCTATTTTGCTGCTTTTTTACAGTGTACAAGAGGAGCACTTACAGAAGTCAAACCAGACAGAAAACTCACCCAGTACTCATCCACTCTCTTGCACACCAATAATGATCCATTGACAGAATAATCTTAAAGCTTGTCATCTTATATCATCTATATATCTAATATATTTTGGTTTTATTCATAGAATTTTAAAACACACCACTGTGGGCTGACAATGTTTAATACAGGAGGTGCTAAAATATCTTTTGACCAGTTGTGGACTAAGAAATAAGAAATTCATCATACTGTGTTATTCTGTGCTCCTCCTGTAAAACAAACAGAGTGTTTGTACTACATCACATCTCTCTCACACCCCAGTGAATGAACAAGGCTGCATAACCAAAGAGCTGGGGTACTTCAGGATCAAGGCTTGAAGCTTATGGTCTAAAAGACACAGATGTTTTGAACTGTCCAGTGACGACGTGTTAATGGCAGCTACAGTTCCTGGCTTTACACGTCTTGGAAAAAGCAAGTAGTAACCTTCTCCCTCCAAGCCTGATAGCAATGTGTAATGGGATACACCCAGCCTGCGGGTGGAACTGGATAGGACTAAATTGGGTTAAAAACAAAAAAACTTTTTACATCCCTGCAAAGCATTTCGATTTGGTTAGAAATCCACATCCCACATATTTCAACAAATAGTCCACAGTCATTTCTATGATAAATAGTCAAGTGTACATGAGAACTTTCAGTTTCAGACATGTCCTGTGAGAGAGCAGGGTTGGCAGTGAGTTGTGTGGTCTCAGATTGAGTAAACTTATGGTTTGCTTGACTTATTACTTAGAAGCGACAGGGGTATATGCTTGGGTTATGGTGTGTGGGTGCTGCATGACACGCAGTGAACTCAGTAAACTGCCATTACAGATGAAACATAACATTTCTTTGCTTTATTGCTGTACTCAGCACACCAAACATCTCAACAATATAGCAATCCACCCAGAGTATGATCATACAGTGCACAATGTGTAAGACACCACACGTCACTTTTTTGGTGTTAATGCTTTCATTTCCATTTTTCACCTCCACCCCCTTTACCCTGGCGTGGAGACAGGAAGACCACTCCAGTCCCTGCAACGGCAGACACAACCACCAGCCCAGACCCCGACCGGACGACCAGCTCATGTGTAGGCTACATCCATGCCTGGATGAGTTCAATGTGGAAGAGCTTGACTGGCCGCATAGAGCCCTGACCTCAAGCCCTTCCAGCACCTTTGGAATGAACTAGAGTGAAGATTGTGAGCCAGGCCTTCTCGTCCAACATAAGTGCCTGACCTCATAAATGTTCTACAGAATGAATGACAACAAATTACCACAGAAACTTGAGTAATGCCTTCCAAGAAGACTGGGAGCTTTTATAGTTGTAAATATATAACTCCAATAGTAAAGTCAATGGATTTTGTCATGAAAGTCCCTGTTGGTGTAATGGTCAGGCCTCCCAATACTTTTGTCCGTATAATGTTTTATTAGGCCTCTTTTCTCAATATAGTGTGTCATTTAAAGAGTCTGAGGGATTGTCTCCAAAGATTATATAAAGGCCCTGGTGGGATGTTGTTTCAACTTCATTTGAATTAAATGATAATTATATTTCAATCTTGAAATTAATTTTTTACTGTACATGCTAAACAGTTCTCATGCACTCATTTCTAATTTGCACACCCCTGATTAAATTACATTTTGTTAAGTGACAATAAGTACACAACACTTCTGTACATTTTAAGGCCAAAATACTGGGCTTATTTGCATATTGCCAATAAATTAGGCATAAAACGTGACCCATTCAGAAATGATGGCACATTTCACGTTTTATGGTTTTTATATGTCAGAAATTGTGCACTTAAATGTTATAAAAAATGTTATGTTAAAGTTTATTTCCCAAAAATAATTTTTATCATTTGTCATTTCAAAAAATCAGCAAAGCATCCAATTTAAAAGGAAGTAAAACATCAAGGTATCAAACACAATCTTGATCAGTTTAATCTTGCAATATTTCAGCAACACTTTTGATCTCAACTGAAGATCTTCATTTCTACTACATTTCTTACTTTATACTTCCCATGTGTAGTTGAACCAAAAAGTCAATGGACATGTTTTGCAGAATTAAAAATAAATATGTTACTTTAAAAAATCTTAATAAAAAATAAAAAGTCAAATGGATTTCTTTTTAAACAGACTACTTCAAGACTGTCATTTCTTGTGTTTCAGATCATGTAGTCTTGCTCTTGGACAGCCAGAGTTTTAGAGGTAATTCTAAATTATTCGTTATCTCATGAAGACGGTTAACAATACACATGTCGAAAAGAACATACCACACATGTAATATGGTTCAGTACTCCTAACTGGTAATTGTGAAATATCATACATATGGTGCAGTTTTCACTCAGGAAGGTTTGTATTGCATTCACACTATACCTCTTACAGGGTCGTACTGTCTATTTAATGTACTGTTTTATTGAAAGTTGCTATATGTTGCATTGTGGCGCAAGGAGAAACATTGTCTGATCACATTTGGTATGTGTACACAGTTGCTGCTGATTGTAATGTAACCTTGAACAACTGAAGAAAAATTGCATTGGTGAAAGTGGGGCAGTGATTGCATTAAAAACACTATTGTTGCTGTGTTTTCTGTTGACTTATGTCATATTAAATATATTACAGCATCTGATTAAAAGGTTTCACACTAGAAAGGTTCTGCAACACTGAGCAGAACTGATGGAACACCTTGCTGGGCACAGTTTGCTGCATTCTGGAGAAGTTTTCCATTGCAATAAGCCTGTGGAATGGTTACTCTCTGTGTTCGGCCGTATATTGCGAAAGGCCTCTGTCCTACAACACAGGGCTAAATAAACAGCAGAGTGACTCCAAAAGAACTAATGCATATTTTCCAGAATCCTGACTTCAACCTCATCAAAATGCTAATATGAAGCAGGCTATTCAAACTTGTCCCACCAAGTGGTTTTACAAGGAATCACTAACAACCAGATTTCTGAATGTAGCAAACGTATCTAAAATGTCCAGTTTGAATCTGGATTTTCAACAAAGACTCTTAAGCAGCCAGTAAGATAGTAGCAGGATGGAGAAGCCTCATAGGGACAAATTTTTAATGTTTTCTCGAGGGTAACAAGAACACATTTTTAGAAGACATAAATTGTCCAGAAACCTTCATGATAGCTGTTTTTGTAAGGTCTTTATTTGCTGATGTCTAGCTGATGTCTGCTTCTTTCGCTCTGATATGTGGTATCCTTTCACAACTACAAACCCTATTACCTTATCGGAGAAATGGCGCAAAGTCAGACTGATGGGGGAGATAAGCAAAAATGTGTTAAAGCAGTAGATGTCGATGACTCAGTGACGGGCTTTGCCACTGCTGAAGCTACAGCTTATGACATCTCAGTGTCAGCACTTGGTGAACCATGTTGGTGTACCAGGGTAACATTTTTATCATGGTGAAATCTGCATCTACCGGGAGGTTAAGATCGAGATCATGGTCGTATCTTTAAGCACAGCATTTATCAAAAGTGCACAGTGAATACACAAATACGTTGAAGATATACATTCCCAATATTCAGAAAAAGTCCACCAAAGAAAAACTATTCAGACAGCAGGGCTGTAGTCCACTTTTTTCTTTCCACCTTCAGTTAATATTAACAATTGTAGCAAGCAAAATGAACAGTACCTAAACACAATATGGTAAATTACATTTTGCAGTTTTATTTATTTATAAAACAAATACAGCATGCCTTGAACAAAATTGTGTTACATTAACTTACATTGAAAGTTAATGGAAAGCCCAGAAGACATCCTGGACTTTCCAGTGATGTGTCATGTGAGGGGTTTGCATGCTGGGAACAAGGACTGCACTGGCAAGACATGCATGAGGTGCACAATGTTCATCTGCATAACCAGAAAGAAAACAGGCTTCCAAGACTTTCACAGCTAAAATATCCAGAGGATGTTCTATGTTAAACTAAAATACATATTTTGTTGTCCTTGCAAGCAACAATCAACAGAAAAGTGATATGGATTTTTTTGTTTTGATCAAATTGAATGTGTTCTTGGGTTAATATCAGTTTTTTAATTCTTGAAATTCAGTTCTGTTTTCACACGGAAATCGTCCTGTTGTCCTCAACAGTGGACCTTCTGTGCCCTGTTATTGCATACCAAGGTTCGCCCATAGTCTCACTGCAACAGATTCAGATCAACACATTTCTGGCTGTTAGGGTGCATATTTGAAAACAAAGGACTTTTGGGAAATTTATATAATTATATATATATATACATACTGTATATGGATAATGTTACTTTATGGAATCCCCCAGGGCAGCAGCACACACCATCCTCGCTGTTAAGTAAATTTACACATTAGTGAAAAACCGCTGTGTGAATCTTAATTAACTTGACTGTTTCCCACCTTGGGAAAAAATGAATTCTCAGTCTTGAATTAGCACAACTTCAGATTTCTGGAAAAACAAACCCATTCAAAATGTCGTGACATGAGAATATAATGAGTTACACAACCTGTAGTGTCAATCCCCATGAAAAACACAGTTAATGAAGGACTTTCTTTGAAAAACTTCTCAAGAAATGTTGCGTATTTGACAGATCTACAGACTTTGAATTACACCAAAACTCTAGACATTTGGTCTGATGGGCTGGTTAAAGTGCCCCTCTGACGGTATCTGTGTAAAGTAGCTGAATTGTTTTACCTGCAGCAGCATGATGCCGTTGTGTAGAAAAGTACATGGTAGTAGATCATGAGCCCCATCACTGTCAGCTCTTTCCCACTGTTTAGATGAACCAGAGTCATGTTTACTTGGAGAAACATTAGCAATCACTGGTCAGACTGACTGCAGATACTATAAGCTTGAGTTATGAAAGTATTCCTTAAGATTTACACTGATAAATGATTGTATTGCCAGAAATGTCATCACTATCTACAGGGCATATTGGATTTCATTCTTGATGCAAGACTAATAGCCGGAGTAGATTACTAGCATCATTATTGACTGTCAAGCAATATAATTTTGACATTTTTGGACACTTTTTAATTTTTTGACATAAAACAGATTTGAAAGCTCACAGTATATCCTTAAACCACACCCTTACATCACATGAATGAAAAGCTGCATGTGATTTGATGACATGTTTTAACTGAAACAAGTTTGGTGACCTATGACTTGGCTAACTGACCACATATGTGGTGAAAGGAAGATTTTGTAAAGTAGATTTTTTGCTGCAAGGTAAGGTTTAAGTCAGTTCAGTGTAGTTAACGGAATTATTTCTGACAGTTTTATTAATTTTGTTATTGTTGCACTCTCTGGATTATTTCTGAAAATGGGAAAATGGTCAGAAGCATCAGCTTGGTGACCTTTGGTGTCCTGTACAAGTAAACCCTGATGGAAAGCAGGAAATTGTTAGCTGTTGTGAGGAGAGACTTTGCGGTGAGCTTCATTTGCCTATCATGCATCTTAAAACCTCAGTGCTTGCTGAGATGAGTTCTCATACTTGTCATGGCTCTCATCCTGTTACTTCTGTTGGCTGCTCTGATTCCACACCTATGCTATTCTGGTAAGTGCCACTTACACATAGTTACTCCTGTCTATTATAGCAGGGATGGGCAACCTTGGACCTGATAATCTACCGCCCTAAAGTACAAGCCTAATCTACCACACCTGGTCCAATTAATGAAGAGTTTCAAGAGTATCTGAATATTGACTCCAAAGGACAGTAGATCTGTGGGACCAGAGTTTGCCTCTCTCGGCCTTTGGATTTGGTTTGACCTGTTTTATCTGTGAAAGAAAATATAAACAAATACATAGTTTCTGAGGCATAGTAAAGAAGTGCATGATATTAATGTCGGCTTAACCATGAGTTGTCAATCAGTTCAGCTTCACTCTTTTGTCTCCAGCCAGGTTAAATTTTGGTATAGCGAATGGAACGGAGGCTAAGGCACACTCCCGGCCCTACATGGTTTCGCTCCAATTCAAGGGGGGACACAGTTGTGGCTTCCTCATTTCTGAAAGCTTCGTCATGACAGCTGCGCACTGTCTGGAAAAGTAAGCTTTTTTAAGAATCTCACTTTTTGGTATGATGTAGTATGATGTAGTACATCACCACTCATAGTTTAATTTGTCCACAGAATTTTATTTTCAGTGTTTTTGTGATGTCATAAAATATGGCACATACTGCATTTTATACACTTCAGGGGTGTTTCTGAGCGGGCTGGGCTTTTTTTTTAAAAAAGAAAAGACAGTCATAATCTACACACATACACCCCCCCCCCCCCCACACACACACACAATTATGTTCATCAAATCTGTTCAATCCTAAATGACAAAAGTGAGTTAAAAAAGAACCCTTTGTGGCTGCTTTGTATGTTGTTGAGAGAATGTGGGCCTACAAATATACCCTCAAATTTGAAAGAGATTAAACTTTATAATCTTTACATACATACCTTTGGTGCAATCAGACACTTGTTAAGAGAACCCAAACTAACAATTTTTTTTTTTTTTTTCAGGAGCACAAAAAAGGCATCACTCTCACCCAAAAAAGGTTCTCTATAGTACCCAGAAAGGGTCAAATGGCTATAATAGCAGAATAATTTTGGTGCCATTTAAACCATTTAAAGACTTTTTAAAGAACTATGATGCTTATTCTGAGTGAGAAAACATTTGTACAGTCAAGAAGTTCTACAATCGTTGCCTGTGTGAAAGAACCTTGGAACTATTTTTTTTTTGCACCTACTGGTTTCTCTCGACAGAAAAGAGGACCATGTGAAAGCAGTGATAGGAGCTCATGATCTGAAAGCCAATGACTTCGAGAGCATACCAGTGATGGAGTTCCACCGCCATCCGGACTGGGGGAATAAAACCAATCCAAAAAATGACATCATGCTGTTGAAAGTAATTGATCACTCCCAGCTAGCGTTTGTTTGTATATATAAAATAATATACCATCTCTGTCCTTATATAGCCACTGGCCATTGTGCCGTTGTGACTAAAGGCTCAGTTTTGGTTACTGGTAGATGATCAAGATGTGTGGTAGAACTGTCCAGTACGTCAGTGATGTAAATAAGTTATTTTGTATCTATATGATGTTCCATTTTGTTCACTGCATTTGCTCATTATTTTGAGGATTTTCTTACAGCTAGCAAAGCAAGCCAAAAAAAGCAATAATGTTGACTGGATTTCCATCCCAAAAACACTTCACAAGGACACGGAGCAATACAGCGCTTGCAGTGTAGCTGGTTGGGGACGAACAGGACCCAAAAAAGCACGGAGTGATGTCCTATTGGAAACTAATGTCACAATCATAAACAGCTATGATTGCACAAATTCCTGGGATTTCCCCAGTATACTGTGTACAGATTCTCGTCGGGGTGGATTTTGCCAGGTATATTATTTTTTAACACCAGTCCCAGACGAGTAAGTCATAAAAAAAAGATCTTTCATCAGTTTTATAAAACTTTTATAATAAACATGTTTATTTATCTCTGTGTTAATAAACATGTTTTTGGTTTTTCTGCAGGGAGACTCTGGAGGCCCTTTGGTGTGTAATAATATTGCAGTCGAAGTGATTTCGTTTTTTGCAGGAGACAACTGTGATAATCCACCACGTCCATCTGTCTACACTGATATCTCTAAATTCCTACCTTGGATCAGTACAATAATTGGAAAAATGAAAAAATAAATTAACTGAACAAAAATTGATTGGCTGTGCTGAACAGACGTTTTGAAACTCACCCTGTTTGCATTCATTTTCATGTAGTTATTGAAAAATATGCCTTCTGATGCAATAGGCCTGGCATTTCAACTGGTTGTATGTATCTTTGCCATCTACCTTTTATAGGTAAATGACTAATAGCATAATTTTGATGTTGGTGTCTATAAAATGTTTTGCTGGGTTTATATCGTAATGGTTTGTTAAATATTAGATATGCACGATTGGTTGCATGCATTTATAAGTCAGGCTTTGCTGGTTATTAATCTTAGACCTATAGAACTACATATATTTAACTTTCTCTTTATCTGAAGAAATGTCTGTTAAGTTTGGCAGGTTAGAGACCACTCTCTACACAAAAAGATGCTTGTCCAGTACAAGTACACATGAGTAGCCCTAGACCAAGCACAGAAACTGTGAGACATTCATTCCCTGTAATGTTTCCTTTCTGCATTTCCCTCCTGTTTTTATTCACTCCTTACTCCTGTGATTCCTGATGTGACCCCTCCCACTGTAATCTTACCTGGGTGTTTCCTCCCCTGTGTCTGTGTATATACACCAAACTGTCAGCCATTGTGGTATAAGTGATTGCTCTTTCTTTGGGTTATTCCCAGTTCGGTTGCTTTATTTTCCTCTCTGTTGTTTTTTTTTCTAGCATGTTTTTATGATTACTTTGGCAGTTTTTCTTAGTTTCCAGTTCAATTCTTAATTTTTCATTGTAGGTCACATTGTATATCACAAACACACGCGCCTCATCCTCTTAGCTCTGCCACTTTGGAGTAAAATAAAGAAAACTCTCACTTGCATCATGCCTCCTCATCCCAAGAACTGTTAAATTCGAATAATTAGAAGACTACAGTTGCTTTGTTTAATTTTATGACTCTTCAATATATTTCAAAAACAAAGCAGGGGAATCAGGTTCATATACATGTTATTGGACTGAAGGGTATGATGTGGCAAACGTCAGAAACACACAAAGGAGTGTTATCAATTCAGAAAACAGCCCCAATATCAAGCAAATGGCAACCAAGGATATAACAGACACACTCATCAGAATATCAGGATATCCTCCGTTCGTTTATGTCCTTTATAGTGGCCCTGAATCTGTATTTGGAGGTGCACCAAATGCAAGATTTTCCTCTTTTTAACCAAAAAGAAAACTATCACACCTAAAATACCCAGAGGATGTTCTACGAGAGGATAATTCACTGTTGAACTAAATACATGTTTTGTTGTCCTTGCAAGCAACAAGCAACAGAAGAGCGATACAGAATTGAATTGTTTTATGTAGGACTAGAACAAGAAAGTCCCAACTAATGAGCAGTTCATGAAGATATGGTGTCGCCTACTGGAACCCTTACACAATTTTACAGCAAATAATGTTTTAATGGATATATTCAGTACTAACGTGTTAAATATACTACATTTCATTCATGTATTATTTTTTTCAGTTTGCAGACAAACTTTGGCCTGTACAATAAAGTGACTCTCTTAGAGCTCTTTTTGGACACTCATCATTATTGTGTCCTGAGCTGAATGGTAATTTTACCACAAGTCTCTTGGTCGGACGCCAGAGTACAGACCTCACCTAAAAAAGCATTTCCGGTACTCTTTATTGGTGTTTTAGGATTTGGTTGACTGATTTATGGATAATGGAGCCTATGAAGGATATACAGTAACACCACACCTGAGGCATAAATATTATATTTCTTTTTTCAAAATGCTCATTTGGAATCTTCAGGCCTCACCAACAGTAAGTGAATCCTAGTCATTACAAACATATAAGCCACACCAGCACAGTGAACTGTTCATTTAACAAATCTTAAAAAGACTTAAATTGTGTAAAAAAAAAAAGGCAATCATACAGCAGTGATATAATTCTTTACCTTCAATTCAATAACTGGCACTCAGTATACAACGTATGATACATACAGTACCTACCAAAGACCAAGCTACATCACTGCATATAATACATTAATAACACTCTGTCACAACTTTGCTGTGCATGTCCAGGGCAGGAGGCACAGGTGCGGACTTCCATACGTTTGATTTCTTTATTTGAAAAGGAGATATAAACAAAAACAAGGCATGCGGTCCAATACTTCTACCAAATACAAGAACAAGGTGCACAACCAAGCCTAGTGTGAGGGAGAAGGGACAACAAAACAGAGAAACAGTGGAACATAAATACTCTAAGGACTAACGAACCTAACCTAAATCTGAAAACTTAAACATAATTAACTAAACTTAAACAATAGCAGCCGCTAGCAGTCACTGACTCTAGGTTATTTATTTGAGCATCAAGCGTTTTAATTTTGGTAAATCAAGGTGTCTTGCAACCATGGTGGCTGTGAAATTTTCCAAACAATTCAGCCTGTCAGCAGCTTTTAAAAAGACAAATTGCACATTGTTCACAACAATATTATACCTCAAAAATGTCACACTGTACCAGAATACTGAAATGTCAGCTGAGGGAGGAGGACACAGCAGCATCTTGAATCCAATTCTGTTTATTAACAGAACAACGAACTCAAGTCCAACACAAAACCCTTTTACTCGGAGGTGCCAGCTCCTTGAGGAGTCTCTGTACTCCTTGAGTATTCACAGTCCTTGTGGTTCCCAGCCAGCCGTCTCGATTCTCAGACTGCACTTGTCTTTGGCAGGTCCTCTTTTAGTGAACTGGACAGCCACCCTTCACTCCTGCAAGAGCACACAAGAGAGAGAGAGAGAGAGAGAGAGAGAGAGAGAGTCGCAAACCCAGCTTGTGACCAGTTGGGGAGCTGGAAGAACGTCAGGGGGAACGCCTTCGGGGCCAGCCTGGAAACTGGAATGCTCAGAGCGGGAACTCTGTGCCCGCTGTCCCCACACTGGAATTAGCAGTTGGCTCTCGACTGCTCTGTACACTTGAACTCTCCCTTCAGCTCCCAGAACCTTCCTGGAGTCAAGCTTCAGTCCAAGACAAGGTGGCTTCCTAAGGAAGAAAACTTACAGCACAGTCCTCAGTCACTCGTACCTGACTCTCAGTGTACAGCATACCACAGGTTGACCTTTTTTAAGACTTGACGAGACAGGATAACATATACTTTCTTGAACCCTTCAGCACTCTGCACCAGAACCCCAAGAGCTAGTTGAGGTCTTGGTGTGGAAGATGTCTCTCAGACGTTAGACTTGAATGTTAGTGACCACGCACTGTGACTCTGGTTCGACCGGGATTTAACCAGTCTCTCCACCAATCACAGTGCACCACACACACAGCTTCTAATGAGCACAGCTGAGGAGACTCAATCACTCACGCTGCTCCTGCCTGAGCTCTAAGCCCGGAGCACTCTAAACTGGAGCACCTGTATGTAATCACCAGGTGCCTCCGAGCTCCTCATCAGCTCAGAGCCTACCTGCTGATTACACACAAACACCCTGACACGTGAACTGAACTCACAGGCTGCCTTCACCGGCAGCCACCCTGAAATAAACTAAACCCTGAACACAAACAGTGATTGAACTTGAAGGCTGCCTTTAACGGCAGCCACCCACAGACGTCACAAATACAGCACACAAGAGTAAGACGAGAGCAGCATTGCACAGAAGAAAACGTCCAATAAATATAAATGTCTTCAAACTTTACTAAATAAACATATCTTTATTAATTAAGTAAGTTATATTGAATTGTAAGCATTTATGTAAATCATGTTTAAATAAATTGTTAATATAAAAATCCCCTACTATTGCATGCATTACTATCACTGCCATTACACTATGATTTAAACTAGATTATTTAGATCCCACCAGTATTAATGCATTTGTTCAGCCTGTTAATCCCTATGGATCTGATAGCATTAAGACTCGCATAAAATACTTCCATAGAGAAAATCGGCTGATAATGTTCCCACATGGTCAAGGCTGTGAGCCAGTTGTTGCCACTTCTGTCGCCCCGTCTCTTTCCTGAATCAATGTATAATCAAGAAAGTCAATGTTATCTAAAAACTGTATCGAACAAAAGTGATTTTGCTATTCTAGCATATGGGTGTGTGTTTGTCAGAGGTTTGATGAAGAGTTTGACCATCGCAACAGCAACAGCAGAAGACACAACAAAAAAGTGCAAAAGCTGAATTTATTCACACACACAGGAAACAAGCAGAAAAACGTTATAATATTTTATGCAAAACTCTGTATTCGTGATACATAACTTCATATCAAAAGCTGTATGCAGATCAAGAAAGTCCTGCTTTATCTAAAATATACAGCATAACTGTGTAGTACATGTACGTATGTGGATATTTGGGAGTATCCACACAGTATTCACTTTTATTCATTTGGTGAATCTTTTCCAATGATAGATTTGATCCAGGGCAGAAAAGCAGATATTTTGGAATAAACATTTGGAATATTAGGCTTGT
>JBBJLR010033177.1:0-12507 GCA_037577145.1 Brachypetersius gabonensis
TATTTAAAGTTATTTTTTCAATTTTCCTTTTGATGTGCTATCTGTCACTGTAAAAATAAACCTACCATTAAAATGATTCTGTTCTGAGTCTTTTCATTTCTTTGTCATTGGACAAACTTACAAAATCCGCGAGTGGTCAAATACTACCACCACTGTATGGTATGAAAGAAAACAGGACACACATTTATAGTAGGGCACTCTTGAAATGAACGGAAAGTAAAAGAAGGGAGTAACATAAGGATAGTTTAAATAAAACAGAAGCCAAAAATAATACTTTTTCAGACACTGAAAACACAGTCATCTGTAAATAAAATAAATAATATTGGAATAAGCATATTCTGTTGAGACTTTGCTCTAAAAACCTCACTAGGGAATCACAAAAAACACCCATAAGCTGAAAGACAGAAGAGAGTGCAGAGTCATGTTCTCACAGGCCCACAGCTGAGAGGAGTGAATTTGAAATAATTTGTCAGAGGAGGATCATTAACATTATTAGCAAAATGTCAACAGGGCAGTTGCCATCATTTTCCCTGCTTCACTCTACTTGACAAACGACTGCTGTTTAGATAAAACAATTCCTCTGCATTGTTTTGGAGATGTTTGAACTCCCTCCCTTGAATAAGGGCACAAGGCACCCCTCCTTTTCCCTAACATTAAATAAACCCTGTAATTGGCCTATTAACAGCAAGCTGTTGTACTGTAATGCCAGAACTCTGGGCAGTAGGCCTAAATTACTTGATTTGGGTTCAGCGGAATTTCAACACATCCCAGTATATTATAGAAATAATGGCAATGTAAACCCTCTCTATAAAGTTCTTATCAAGAGGAAACACAGGAAACGCCATCACCTTGCTCCTGCAGGAGTGATAGAGCACAGAAATGAAATCGGCTAGACAGGGAAGAAATATGAGCCAGACAAGACTTCGTGTGATGCCAGATCCTTATTGACAGAGCAGGCCAGAAATACAAAGCAGTTCATAACAGTAAGATAATGACTGTTTCTAGCCAAAGTTCTATGAAGAACGCATGTGGAAGGTGTTTTTATGAGTCATAGTCTGGAGCATCTTTCAGAGGGTGGTAATTTTTTAATAGTAAATGATTCTATGATACATGGGTGGCCATTTTAGCATGGTAGTATGATACTGAATAATAAAAAAAAAATTATCACATGCAAAGTAGTCAAATAGCTTTAATGTTCAGTGTATAACAGAGGACAGTGCTTATATACCCACTGGGCAAATTTAAAGTAAATTTAAATCCAATTTATACATTTTCCAACTTATCTTGGATGTTTTAAATCACTTAAGTCAGGTTTGGAGTCCACATGCTGCTTCTTTTGTTTAAAACTGCAGTTTTGGGCCTAAACATAATAGCAAAGATGACAAGTCCATTAAAATAGATCACAAATACTTTCCATTAAAATACATCACTCAAAATTCACCATCAAGCTACTTAAATTTCATCCAGCTCTCAATTAAGGTGGCACTTAATTAGTGTGGTTTAAAT
Organism: Brachypetersius gabonensis; assembly: GCA_037577145.1. Lineage (NCBI taxonomy): Eukaryota > Metazoa > Chordata > Actinopteri > Characiformes > Alestidae > Brachypetersius > Brachypetersius gabonensis. The sequence goes on from JBBJLR010033177.1 coordinate 1,507, forward strand.
ATGAACAGAACTTCATGACTACAGGCAATCATTTCAGACAACAATAGTGCTGGTGTCTTAACCACGGCTGGTATTAAGGTTGGTATTAAACCGCACTCATAAGTCTTGACCACCTAAATGAAGATTTAGTTTTTGGTGATGTATTTTTACGTAAGCAATTTGAGTGACTGTCCAGTTCCAGTGTTGGTTAACAACAGCCTCACAGCTGCAGTTCTAAACTTCAGAAGCAACGTTTGGACATCAGACATGTCTTGGCCAGTCAACTACACACATCTGGGATAGTGGAAATTTGTGTAAATTATAATTTTCCCTTTTGAAGTTTTTCCAGTAAAGCTGACATTTATTCCTAAGCTTAACGATGGTTTCTGGAGAACCCTAATACTTGCTTATACTACTTCAGGGTTCACAGACAGCTTCACGTTTTGTGTAGTTAAATGGAAGGATGCAAATGAATCCCCACACACGCGTGAGGTACTACCTATTCCCCTGTCTGAAATAAGAAATTAGAAATTCATACATACACATTTGGGTCATTTAAGCTTTTAGATTCTTTGGCTGCACACATATTGGACATTGCTCTTGCCATACCCTGTTCCAGTTCAACGAACGAGAAGAAGCTTAATGAATCTCCACTGAAATCATAAAACAACTGAGCCTCAACTTTTGACATTTAAAGAAGTTTTTAAAAATGTTCCATAAAGGCAAAAATAAAGAGTTTTCATTACTCTGTGGGCAACATTGAAAGTATTCATGTACTGTGTATCTGAGTTCAAGCAAAGTGTAGCATAACAGGTAAAAAAGGAACCTGAAGAACTACAGTAATACATTTCTCAGACAGACATGAGAGACTTGGTGAGTTATGATAAACAGAGACTGGTGCTTTTCTCAATATTAACGTTATTTAATTCAGATACTGTGGATCAAGAGATTTGGTGTGGTAGTGGGCAAATGATTTTGCTTTGTTAAGGGGAGGCACGCTTTAAGGGGATGAGGTTTGTTTGGGCGATGTGAAGGTTGTTGGTAAGCAGTTTTGTTTTGTCAATAAGGGTGGAGAACAATTTTCTTTTATAAAAAGTGGGGGTGGCAAGATGTTTCATTTACAGCCACACTGCCCAATTCTATTTCTCTTGCTTCTGTACACAATGCAATCTCTACCTCTGATTGGCTAATGCTGATAAGCGTTCCTTCACTTAACTAATTATTATTGTCACTTCATAAAAAGGGCGGTAACGTTGGCACGAGGGAAATCGAAACACAAGATGAGAGACATGGCAGCAGAGGCAGTAGGTGACACACGCACACACACACACACACACACACACACACACACACACACACACACATCACACTCACTCAAGACCACGCAAACTGCACGATGACCTGCACAACCTGCAAGTCAGTGTTAAAGTACAATAAAAGTACAAGCGTTCTGCACGGTCATCCGCTAGCTAACATGGGTGATGATGCACTGCAGGGAGTCGTCCAGTCCAGAGGAGCGGAGTAGTTTTACAGAAAAGCCGCTGACTGATAAAAAACCCAGCAGATCACACATCTGCTTGTTAATTTCATCATTAAAGATGTAAGACCTTTGGCTGCCTTACAAGGCGAAGGCTAATGTTATAGAGAACTATAAGTTGCTCATTGTTGGACACACGCGTTCCTCCGCTGCGTCTGTGTGATGACGTCATCAAACGAATAGCCATCTTGACTCAGACGTTATTGATGGATAAGTCCATCTGAAACAATTGGAATTCGTTTATCCCCTAATTCATATACAGGTAAGTTAGAGAGTAAATTATTAGTCATTGTCAAAACATGACAAAAAAATCTTTCTGTACAAGTACACAATACTTTTTTAATATCAAAATAACTCTTCTAACAAACAAAGAGATATTAAAATTGTACCTTTTAACAGAATTTCTCTATTTCTTGAAGTGAGCTACCTGTCAGAAATAAATAAATAATATTGAAAACGTCATGTAACGGTCAAAATGAGGGAAGCAATTGGTTCTTCTTTAATTGGGGGCACAACAGACCGTGCCATTAATGATCATGTTTCTGCCTGTCCCAAAGCTCTCTCATTTCCATTTCAGCAGATGATCAGGGCCATGAGAACACCGGGGTCCCTGATTGCATATTATTACTCTGTCAGTCCTAAAAGGGCACTAACCATAGCAAGGATGCCATGAAGACAGGGCCACATTGTGATTCAGACACAGAACCCAGCTCAGGGGGGCTGTTCATCACTGTCATTCACCAAGAGCACACAGGAACCAAGCTTGTCATCAGGCTGAGCTCTGTGCCCTGCGCACAGCTCAGGGTAATCAGAGGTATTGTCCGCAAAAATGAGTGAAAGAACAGGTCTCACATTTTAAAGCCCTCTGCTTCAAACAGAAAGAGAAAATTGGTCAGTAGGAGAAAGAGAAAGAGAGAGAGAGAGAGAGAGAGAGAGAGAGAGAGAGAGAGAGAGAGAGAGAGAGAGAGAGACGATGCACACTGATTCCAAATGGAGGAAAACGGCTGTGTAAGTGTGTGTAATCTCAAGCCCACAGGGTTCATGTTTCCCCCTATTGGGGAATATTTTAAAACCCGCTTTAGCCAGCAAGAGTAAGTGAACGGCAGATCAAATGAGCAGATCCTTATGGTCACGTTTAAATGCAGTGTAGTAGAAATACAATCCGAACAGGCTGCAGCACCACAGCAGTAAACCGCACTAACCGCAACAATAGAGGAGTATCACTGTACTGGTACAAAAACATACCGGCTGCAGAAAACCACACGGCAAGAATCAGGTCTCACTGATATATTTTACATGACTTGGAAAAGCACAGCCAGCCAACAGCATTAAATATTACTAATGATCCATTTTACTTGTCATTTAAGACTGAGATTTTATCAGCTCTGACTGACGTAACGCTCCTGGTTTTCAGGTTGTGTTTAAATCTAAAACTCCACAACATGTCAGTAAAACCGCATAATCAGATCTTTGACAAAATGACTGACGTAGGGGAGTAAGGGAGTCCCGGTCGCTTTGTCAGAAGGAATTTCTATTGGCCAATAGTTACCTCATAGCCAGTAATAGACCGTGTATATGCCACTAAACATTGGCACTGCAGGCAGTGAAGGCCAGCCAAAGGTTATCCAGGCCTTACTCAGATCTAACACCCCCCCACACACACCATTCCCTGCGCCACACCAGTGGGCTATTATGGGTAAATGCTAAAAATAAACCGGCCATACTTTTTCATCCATCTGTGAGTGGCTACTGAGAGATCTGAGGTCTCTGCTGATTAAAATGAGGCTGTGGTGGACCAAGGCAGTCAAAACCTACCATGACTTTTTTAACCCTCAGGTCAAGAGTAATTACTTTCATCTTGATATATAATTAAAAGAAAATGATATATTCAGCTATAGACTCTACAGCAAGCAGGGCTGGATACCGAACTTTGTTACTTTTATGGCACTAAACGAATTGCTTAGGTACTGCTGAGTACTAAAAAATGCCTTCTTTGGGCATTGAAATTCAGCACCTAACTTCAATGCCTATGGAGTACATCTTATCAGCCACAGTGAGCCTATAGGCCTGCAGCACGCTTGTGCTGAAATCTAATAATGCTCTCTAACATAACATTACACAAACACTTCACAGAGATAAGAAAGTAATAGCCTACTTAATCCCAGAGACAGGGCTCACAGGTGAGTGTGAATGTTATATTTTGACAGGGTTGAGTCCATTATGTGTTGCACAATAGGTGTTAAAATGAGAACAAAAGTGTGACTCCATATGATCATGTTCGAAGCCAATGACGGACGATGCAATATAAATGCAAAAAAGGACATTGTTGCAACATGATGAATTTACACTTAACACTTAAACCTTGTGTTACTGTGTGTCTGACTGCAAGAGTAACAAAGCCTTTCTTCTCTCATCATTCAAGTCTGCTTAATATAAAAGACTCACCACTGGACTTGTCCTCTTGACTTCGAAAATAAAAGCTTTATATAGTATAATGTGGTTTTGAAGAAAATATTGTTCAGGGACTGGAATCTCAGTCAAGGTACTGGAACTGGTTACAAATATTTTTAAATGATTCCCAGTACTAACAATAACTTCTGTTGGGAAGATATATTCAATTCACTTCTTGTGTTGACATGTTCTGGGGTACATCTTTACATTCTAAATTCAAGACCTGCTGAAAAAAGGGCAAGGAAGTTTACAATCCACACGAATGCTCTGTAGCTTTGAGTGAGAAATTAATAATACTGTATTACACAACACTTCTGTTAGACAGAGCAGATAGAAGATCAATGCAAGGTTTTAAATTACACACGCACACATGCATTGATTGAGACCTTTTTAAAAGCGGTGTACCTTAGTGCCTTATTACGCCTAGTGCCTTAATGTGGAATAATTATATTACTCATGTAGAATAATATACCCTTATAATGCCAAGATATTACAATGATGGTGCATTTTCAGTTTTATTTATTACTCCTTAAACACACACAAGCAAGCACACACCAAGACAAGTGAAGTGAACAGTGAAGCTCACAGAGGTTTGGTCAACTGATGTTATAGAAGCAAGAGCCTTTTTCTTTCTTTCTGAAGAGCAAAGAGTCATTCGGCCAGATGCCGACTTTGACAGCATTCAAACAGTTTTTAAAAAACTTCTATACGCTCCATCGTTTTTTCAGGCACTTCCAGTGGGCCGTGATATTATGTCTGTAGCAGGGTCACATGACCTCATCTTTAAGACCAAAAGACATTTTTTTTTGGTGCAGCCTTGGTGACCATCCATCCTTGTAGCATGCACTTTCCTACAAGTATGTAAGCATCACTCATTGCTTCAGTTTTAACCTTAAAGCGTGGGGGGGTTGTCAACAAATTTTCAGATGGCAGAAAAGCTAACAAATATCAAGAAAGAGAAAGCATGATATATATGCTTCCATGTACTAAAGAGTCAAACATTAAGGAGGATAATGAATAAGTGAAAAAGCATGGGCTAAAATAATACAGTACATCTGGACCTTGGGCAAAATCAGTCCTTTCTTGGTGATCTCCATTAAATCCAACACATTAAATCCCTCTTACTCTCCTCTTTTAGGTGAGAAGTGTTTGAGTGCTTTTCATCAGGAATGGCTGCATCTGCTCCAAAAAAATATAAGGCTGGTCCTAAACGCTGTAATCACTCGCAGTTAGCTTAACTATGAGTACTATATTTTTACCAATATTTAAACTCAAGTTGGGGTCTGTCGACTACAGCAAAAATAAATCATCCTTTGGAAACGTCACTCATTTACTGAAAAAATAAAGATTTTTATTAACCTTTATGAAATATAATTAATTATCTATCTATCAATTAGATTGTTTGCCTGCCATGTAGTTACATAGTATTATATACAATCAGGAGTCTGAACAGGGTGTTTTATTTTAAAAAACGCCCAGAGGCTCTACGCTGTTCCTGTGTCTGACTTGCCAGGTTAATCTGCTCGGTGCAGTAACGTGACTTTGCTAGTGATTCTGGTGGACTACTGCCATCAATCAGCTCCAGTGGCCAAGTACTAGGCAGAACATGAAACAGTTTGTCCCACATCACTTTTTCTGGCTAAAATCAGTAGTTAAACCTTTTTTCCTTTACATAGCTTCCTTGCACGGCTAGGGCCTTATTAATGCAGCACTCGAGATTTCGAGCTTTTCACTGTTCCATTGTGTTATCTATAATTACCAAGCAAGTGGTTCGGCTAATATTAATATTAATATGTCAAACACAGCCTTTAAAGAAGAAAAAACACAGATGTGCTTTGTATTTATTTCTACTGAAAACATTAGCATGCCGTGGTACAGAGAGGTGACAGCACATGTGGACAAGAGTGTGCTCTCTGACACGGCCCATCAATTACAGGGATAACCTCCACACAGCAACACACACTGTATCATGAATTGTGTATTGCTACACTCGTAATTAACACACAAGATACCAACTGACAAAGCAGAGAAAGCAGGCAAAGCTAAATAGTAGCACACAAACACAAATGCTAAAACAAAAACACAAACAAGTGATACACAATGACATAGTTATATAGATATCAGCAGTTTGCTTTAAAAAATATTGGCACTGGAGAGATGCTTAGATCTGGCCTATTTTTCAAACTGCATTTAATGTACAATTCTGAATTCTGTGACTCTGGGCTACGATGTTAAAATATCCATATTGTTGCAGTAGTAAACTGTCATTCATCAGCATAAGCAGATATGATATTAAAACAATTGGAAATCTGAAGTCTGTATAGTAGTCCTTCCTTAAAAACAACAAAAGACTGTAGGAAAAGTTGTTTCTGCCTTTTTCCACAAAAGAAGGGCATCTTTTCACTCTGAGGTCCATTCTGCTAGACCCACATGTTTTGAGGGCCTAGAACAGTATGTTATACATGCTCTCTGACATTTGACACCAATGTACAAAATAGGGAAAGCATGTCCTTTATCCTGTATTCTCTGAAAATTCACCACATTTTGTCTGCTCAGTCTTGTAAACTCTTTCACTCTGTATCCAGAGCTACAGCCACAGCACTTAAACCGTCAGAGACACCAGTCATGAGCCATCATAGCCCCACCAGTCCTCGACTGAATCATTTCCTCATAAAACCAACCACAAATAGTGGGTGTCAGCATCTGGTGTGGCCTACTGATTTAGGGCCATACGTCTCTCCTGACAACTAGTCTTCATTATTTAAAAAATGTGAGGGCACTTGAGGGCAAAATCATAACAAAGGAAGGTGCCTTACTATGACCTGGACTCCCTGAAACAGCATTTGCACAAGCAAATATAGCACGGGGCACTTTATTGATTCACAAGTGGCGAAAGCGGTACACACGAGCTCCCGCACTGTTCCCAGGAAAAACACTTGACGTGATTAGTAAAACAGATGCAGTGAAGAATCCCAAAGAAATGGAGCCCCTGGACTTCAATAGACTTCAGCTGAACCACACGGCCCAGAGACGGCCGGTGCATAACCACAGGCAGGGGCAAAAAAACAGACCAGAGAGGATGGCTTCTAACCACTGGAAAACACTCAATACAGTCCCTCATCACATTAGCCTGTGCAGCGCAGTCTCTCTCTCTTTCTCTCTCTCTCTCTCACACACACACACACACACACAAACACACACATTACCCCAGGGACAGGGCAGAGGGCAGGACGCTGTTGACCTTTAAAAAACAGACTGCTTTGATAAATGATACTGAGGTGTCAATTGGCTGATGGTCATGATGCTGTGGCCAAGCAAACGCCCAGGATACCCATGAGTGCACACATGCATAAGCCCTAAGACAAATTAGCACTGAGCCTGATTTGAAAGTTAAAGATCACCAGCTCTAATTTAACACCAGAGGACAGGGTAAAGATAGGAACACTCAAATCGCCCTCCTGAAAAACTCTCTGGCCTCACATCAGAAAAAAACACCAACAGCAGGTTACTATTGAGCTTCTTGTTTAGTTTCAACTCCAAGTTGAATGTCTTTAATGATATATGCTTTATGTTCTAAAATAAAAACATTTATTGTTACTATTACAAACATATGTTTAAAGAATCAGATACTTAAACATGTTCAATCTGGAAATAAAACTATTTGAAAAAGAATTCATATCACATGTACATATGCTCCAGACCATATACTAACAGTATTGCCTTTTATACTAGTCTAAAGGTCTCTCCACTAGTCTAACGCAGCTTATACTAGTCTACCATAGCCTACACTAGTTAAATATAGTCCACTGTAGTCTAGACTTGTACACTAGTTCACTAGTCTATAATCTTCACAAGTCTAAACTAGTTTATTACTGTTTATAGCAGTCTAATATGATCTGCACTAGTCTACTGCAGCCTACATTAGTTTACTGTTGTCTATACCACTACTGTCAACACTAGTTTACTACAGACTATACCTGTCTACATGAGACCAGTTCCCTATAAAGTATACGTCTGCTACAGTCCACAGTAATCTAATGTAGTCTGTATTAAGTTATTTGATTAGTAACCGAATGTTTTCTCCGAGCCTACAGCCGAATTTAAAACAGCTGGTTAAAGCTGGTCAGGTTCCTGACGGGTGACTGTAACGCCTGTCCGTGGTTCGTTTCTCCCTATCGAACCTCAAAACAGGCGCCCTGGAGGTGAAGTACGACCACGCCACACTCTCCAGGTATAATGTTAATGACTTCCATGACAAATATCACGGACAGTAACAAAGCCTGCTGTGCAGCACGTATGAAACGACAGCCTGCGTGATGGCACAGCCAGCCTCGTCCCCTCTCCTCTCCTCTCCTCTCGGGGTTTCTGTGAGGACTCGCGTCGAAGGACCATTCACTGGTTCCTCTGACAACCAAAAGCACGCAAGAACAACACCAACAACACAGTGTCTCGCTTGCTATATGTGGACTAAGTAAACAGGGACGTGTTGATAAAAATACGATACGGAATAGTGTTTTTAAGTGCATTCGTAAACTTGGACGAAGCTAATTTAAGTGGAATTCTCCGAGATCTTAAACAGCGCAGCCTGGAACCGATGCGTGCACCACCATGTAATCCTGCATCATTTCAGGTGGAACGAAAAATGGGAGCAAGCCACTTTCAGCATCTTCAAACTAGTCTATATCAGTCTACAATAGTTTACAGTAGTCTAGACCAGTTTACAATAGCCTATATCAGTCTACTACATTCTACACTATTTTACTAGTCTCCATTAGTCTACTCCAGTCTAGTTTACATCAGTTTACTACAGTCTATTTCATTCTACCATAGTTTACAGTACTCTACTGCAGTCTAGACTAGTTTATTATTGTCTATATCTGTCCACTAGTCTTCACTACTTTAATATAGCTTTTATCAGTTTAGAATCTACACTACTCTACTGCAGTCAAGACAAGATTACTATAATCTACACTAGTCTTCTGGAGTCTACACTAGTTTACTCTAGGCTCAAATTTAGAGCCAAGGTTCCAAGAAAGACCTTGCAGCATGTCACAGAGCTCAGAAGTGTGAAGTAAGCAGGCTGAAGGCACTTCCATACCCAGCCGCCGGGTCTGTTTGTGCCTGAACTCTGCACACTAATGTGACAGTGAAGAAGTACGAGAGTAAAGTGATGGAAGAGGGAGGGGGGGGGGAGAATATGTAGATACCTGTCATCGTAGCAGAAATCCGCGTCCAGAGTGTTCAGGTAGAGGAGCAGAGCCACGGCAGCACAAACTAACTCGGTTTTCATTTCTTAGTCCACAGGAGAAGTGCAAGGGCAGCGGGAGGAGGCAGAATCACTTCTCTCGTCTGTTTGCTGTCCTCATTGTTTTGAAAGTGTGAGTGAGGAATTCAAGTTCCCCTCCAGAAAACAAGCGGAGTTCCAAAGCCCGTCGTGTCGAGTGTGACTGAGAGTGTGTGTGTGAGTCTGTGTGCGTGTGCTGTGCAGGAGAACGAAGAGAGATTTTTGAGAACATGAGGAGGTGTTGCTCAACACATGCCCTGATGCACCCTCTCTGAAGATGTGTGTAACCTCCTTGTCCACGGTGCTGCCCGCGTGTGCTGATTGAAAAAGCGCACATGCGCACTAACGTGTTTCACCGAAACTTAAATTACACGGACATAAGTATCGGGACGCCTGACCATTACACTAACAGGGATTCATTGCATTCAAATACATGGTCTTTAATAAGCAGTTGCCTCCCACTCGCAGCTACAACACATTCCACTCTTCTTACAAGGCTGTCTACAAGATTTTGGATTGTTTCTGTTGGAATATGTGCCCTTTCATTCTGTAGAGCATTTATAAGATCAGGCATTGTTGTTGGACAAGAAGGTGTTGGATGGGGTTGAGGTCAGGGCTCTGTGTGGGCCAGTAAAGTTCTTCCACACTAAGCTCATCCAACCATTGCTTTCTCGCAGGAAGAAAAAAGGTTATTCCCCAAATTGTGTCCACAAAGTTGGAAGCATGGCGTTGTCCATGTCTTGGATGTTCTTTACTAGAAATAAAGCACCTAGCCCAAACTCTGAAAACCTTGATCTGGGAACAGTCTGAGAGCTTCAAAACTGTTCTTATGTACAAAGAGAGCTATTCATAGTGGTTTCTAGTGTAAAAGCACCACACCTCCCAAAAATTCTGCAGCAAATTTGAACATTTCAAAAACATTGCCTAATACATGGTAGTGAGCGTAAAAACATGCTTGTACAAGAGCATCGACTTATCGTAAGACACTGACATTTTGCAAACTTCACTCTCTCTGCCAACACAAACTGCATGACTAACAGCATCTCCCACTCAACACAGTTTCCTTCTTTGGAAAATGTCCTGCGTGAAGCTGAAATAGGGTCAGATCCATGCCATTCATCATAAACTGGTCCAGTGGCCATGCATTAAATATTAGATTTGATAGCCTGTGCATTTAACTCCATATGATCTGCCACTATGGAGTATTCGCTCTGTCTCATATGGCTTTGTCTGTGTGTGTGCAATAAATAAACAGAACAAATAACGCTGCAAACCATAGAAGGATAAATGATAGAACACTGCACAGGACAAAAGCAAAAAAAAAAAGCAAACAATTCAACATGGAAACATTAGTTGCAATTACAGTATTAGCTTTTTCTGCACTTTTCCATCGGTTCTGTAAGTTTGTATTAGTAGTAACTGTTGGTTCAGTAGTGTGACTAATACTTGCCCTGTACATGCAGCTAATTGGTTTTGTAATGCCCCAAAAACTAAATAAAACTAATGTAGGTAAGACGACTGAATGAATATACGAACTGCTGAGAGAGTGAGGGAGAGAGAATAATAAAATCACACCCTGTGGTGAGATATAATCCGCGTGTGCAAACATTGTGCAGCCTCACTGTTGACCAGCTGGGCCACAACCTGTTCAGTGTTGTGTGTGTGTGTGTGTGTGTGTGTGTGTGTGTGTGTGTGTGTGTGTATGTGTGTGTGTGTGTATATGTGTGTGTGTGTGTGTGTGTGTGTGTGT
>JBBJLR010033197.1:0-12506 GCA_037577145.1 Brachypetersius gabonensis
GTAAATATAACCGGAGTAAAACAGTCTAGAACCGGCGTTTACCCTCAGAACTCAGAGTGTATCAGTAAACTCTGATTTCAATAAATATAACCGGTGTAAAACAGTCTAGAACCTGTGTTTACGCTCAGAACATCAGTATCAGTATCAGGTTCCATACCTCAGGGATGCCACTAGCAGTCCTGGGATTCAAACCCACAGCCCTCTGATTGCAGATGAAATTCCCTAACCACCAGGCCACAGCTGACCCTTACATTGTACTAGTGCTGAGGTCCATTAACTCCCCGTGCCTGCATTGCTCAGTTTTGTCCAGCATATGGTGCTGTTTCTTTCATGATTTTTACTGATTTGTGTGTCTGTTTTCAGATAAACCGCACAACCCCATGGTAAACGCCGGCGCTATAGTGTGTACCTCCCTCATCAAGGTAAGTTCCACCTCCACCGATCTAGACCTGTTGGATCTTACACTTCTGTCTTTAAGCAGAATAGAGGAGAGCCCTAAATGCTTCAGGTTGTGGGTTCTCGCCCCTAATGTGGGATGCCAGTCTGATGCCTGGGGGGTGGGGGCGGGGCTTGTATCCTCTTTTAACATGAGATTAGGATCCGCAGACGGAGGTTTAATGTTGTCACAGCGACAGAGAAAGGGCTATCATGCATGGGACAGGTAGCATGTAGTGCTAGTTTAATCTTTTCCTGCATGGGATCGCAGGCATATGAAAAGTTCTAGAAGCAACACACACACACACACACTCAAGCAGCACTCTGAATTTTAGAACCAAATATCTTCAGTATCATTTTGGCATATGTCCTGCTGCTATTATCTGGTAGGAAATGTATAATAATAATAATAATAAATAATATTAATAAAAATAATAACAGTAAATGGGTAATTTAAACAAAATGATGTACCATTATTTAATGGGCCCCTTCCACACTCTCCACAAAACAATCAACTGGAACTTTCTACCAATGTGGTGGCAAATGGAGACCCCACAACTCAAAAATATTAATTTAAAACAAAAATGTTAATGAATTACATTGACGCAGAACATGAATGCCGAGTTTGTTGTTTTTGACACATAGTTTAGTGCAGATTTGAGTACTTTTGTCAGAGGTGTTACTGGTAGTGTGGCTGTGATTAGTGGTTATGTGGTCAGTGGTGTTACCAGCATTGTGTTACTGCTAGTGTTGTTGCGGTTAATTTTTATGGCTAGTGGTCAGTTATGCTGGTGTCAGTGGTGTCACTGTCACTGTGGTGTTACCAGCATTGTAGATACTGTCAGTGTTGTTACCGTCAATTTTGTTGCAATTAGTTACGTAAATCTTAGTGGTGTTACCCTTAATTATGTTACAGTCAGTTATGTTACCATAATTGTTAAAGTCAGTGTTGTAACCATCACCAGGATTTCTATGTGTGGTGTTACAGTCAGTGATTTAATCATCACCAGGGTTACAGTGGGCGGTGTTACAATTAATTGTTACAGTTAGTAGTTTAACCATCACCAAGTTTACAGTCTGTGGTGTTACTCTCATGGGGGATACCGTGGTTACCATCAGTGGCGCTCCAAGCATTGTGGATATTGTCAGTGTGGCCACCATCATGTTATGGTCAGTTATGTTACGGTTAATGGTGTTACAGTCAGTGCTGTAACCATCAGTGCTGTTACAGTCAGTGGTATAACAGTCACTGTGTTTTCTATCAAAGGTGTTACAGTCTGTGGTACAACAGTCACTGTGTTTACTATAATAGGTGTTACTATCAACCGTGGTTACTATCAAAGGTGTGAAAGTCAGTGGTATAACTGTCATCAGGGTTGCTTTCATTGGTGTTACAGTCAGTGTTGTTACAGTCAGTGCTGTAACCATCACCATGGTTACTGTCAAAGGTGTTACGGTCAGTGGTGTAACCGTCATTGGTGTTACAACTTGTATTGTACATGCTACGGTTTACACTTGAATTCCATGTGTGACACCACAATGGTAGAACAACCAGGAAAAGCCTCACCTCTAAAATCCTTCAGATTTCAAGAATCAATGCATGACTCCCCCCCCCCCCCTTCGGCTGGGACGATACCACAGAAATGTGTGATGTGTCTGTGAAGCCTTTTTTTGGTGTTTTTTTATTGTTGTTCCATATTTTACAGCATTAGGATCTGTGGGAAATTATGACCACTCCAACAGGTCAATGACGTTGGTAATTTTTCTTTCAATTATTTTTTCCTCATTGAACAAATCTCAGGATTTTGATTAGAGCTACCTCAGCACCATCAGCCGTTCATCTGCACCTAATTTCTGCTCATTTTATTGATTATGATCATGTTTCATAGCAGGCCGGTCCAGCCGAGCTTGGACGTCGACCGGAGGTGTGAGGAACAGGGCGACTCATTTTACAATGTTCATGTGCAAAAAGTCATTAGTAATATTTAAGGTTTTGACATTTTGCAGAAATCACATTTCTTCAATGTGGAAAAAATGTGCAATATTTAAAACTTTGTTTTGTGTGTGTTTTCGACTCACGCCCTCAAAACTCTCTCACACACACACACACACACACACACACACACACACACACACACACACACACACACACACACCTTTCAGAGTCAGTTTGTTAGGGGAGGGAGGAATAAAAATTGCTTCAATATAAAGTCACAATATCTTTAATAATTTTGATACACAGAGGCCCTAATGTTTACATTTACTATTAATTTTTGAATATTCATAAGCTATAGAGTCCACTGTTGAACTAATAGATTACCTGAACCCAATTCTGTCTGTGTCCACTAGAGGGTGCTGTTTCTTTCTAGAGCAGCGGTTAGATAGCGTAGTGGATAATACACTCATCTCACCTAACGTTCATTCAGAAGTGAGGAACTCTGCTCTAAACTGACGATAAAATTCTTCTTTTCCAGTAATTTTCTGCCCTGCCTCTAAACGTCTTCTGATTTTTTTCATTTTCACCATGCACCAGTGGGCAGGGCAAAATAAAATGTTAAAAGAGATCCTCGTTGAGCCATAATCCAAAAAGTTAGTTGCGGTACGACAGGAGAATGGACTTTAACTGTTTACAATTAAAAATACAAAGGTTAACTGGACTTCCTTTCAGAGAAAAAACTCCTAATTTGTCATGTTGCCTATATAAGCATAGCAAATCTTAAATATCGCAGTTGCAATAAAAAAATATTTTGTCTTGAGTCTTATGATATCGGCCGCCAGCGATTCCCACCCCTACTGTTTATATCCAGTACTCCTGATTTTCACGCCATTAACCCCCATAACCTTAATTTCTAATCCCATCTTCCTCTCGGATGCTGCTGTTAGCCGTTTTGCCTTGTTTTGGTCCAGATATTTGAGGGTTATGTTTGTATTTGACCTGTAGGTTCTTGTTTGCCTGTTTATTGACCAAATTCTTTAATCCAATAATATAATATTCGGATGTCGTGCTACATTTTGCATCTTATTCAGTATATAACAAGTTATGTGTCAATACAATAAGTATTAATTGCAGTGTTATGGTATTATAAGCTAATATTTCCATATAATCTGTTTTCCAGCAAGGAGCTGGCAATGCAGAGAAGTTTGACTACGTGAGTAGAATTGATTTTAATATTGAAATCTTTTAATGAGCTGGTTTGAATGCAGGGTGAATCAAAATAGTGTTACTGTTCTTATTTTTGCCTTGTAGAAGTATTAATATTAGTACGTGGGCTCTTAATAATAAGTAGTTTGAATAAAGGAGGATGTTTAGTTTAAACGTCCGCTTTGACTCGTAGGTGATGAACTTCATGAAGAAACTGGCAGGGAACGAGTACGTGGGCTTCAGCAACGCGACGTGAGTTCCAGACACTTCAGTACTGACCGTTTGGATTTTTTCCGTATACATTAAACCGCCACTTTAACACAGATCTGCAGTCGCAGTTTCAGTCCATCACAGAATTTTTCCTGAGAACTGAACTAATAATTGTTGGCTGAAACCCCGCAGTAACGCTTTCCTCCACATTTTTTGCATTTGTGATGTCCAGGCCTCGTCCGCTACGCACCCTCGTGCTCCTGCCGAGTTGCTAAGCACCGTGCCCAAATATAAACAGCCAGCACGAGGACGAGGGGGCGTGGTGCACGAGGCCCAGATGTTACAGCTTTTTTCATGAAAATATATACATGTTAGTGCTAAATTATTAAGTAAAATATGAATGACTAATTTTGTAACAAATATTAATGTAAATTCAGCTTAATTTCTATATAAAAAAAACCTATAAATGTTCTGATACTGTGGAGAGAAACACAAAGAAAGGCGTCTTGGGACGGTGAAACATTGCTGTACTTTGAAAGTAGCCAATCCCAGAGCGTTATATATTTCTCCTTGCTGCTGATTGGCTGCTGCCCTGTGACGCAGCTGCAGTCCAGAATTTCCCCCATGGAGCATCTCGAGTGTTTCTCCTGTTTTTCATTTTGTTCTTCTTAAAGCCTGCATATGTTTATTACTGTAAATTAAATCACTTTATTACTGTATTTACCTGCTTATACCAAAGATAAGGTGCTGCATGAATTCCAGTCCAGTCTATACAGGAGTAACATCACTATTTACATTCTAGCACTGCGGAAGACAGAAGTTCAGTGTAAACTGTACAGTACAGATACGGGTTTACCCTCACACTCTCTTTAAGGGGTAAAGAGTTTAAAATGAAGTGTTTTGGGAGCAGATTAAGAGTTTACAGTATAAAATAGGACATTTTTAGGCATTATTTACATCACAGATTTGTGTTTTTTCATTATATGCCGGGAGCTCTGGGAGCATAACCCATGTAGATGTTTTTTAGATGTTTCTTGACTTTTGTTGGTCTCAGATTCCAGTCGGAGAGAATGTCTGGGGACAGGAACTTCGCCATCGGCTACTACCTGAAGGAGAAGAAGGTGACCATCACTCTTTTACTGTTTTTGTGCATTTCGTGCTTGTTTATGAAATGTTTGGTATTGATGATAATGTACATTGTACTCAGTGACACAAACATAGTACAGATGTGTGTGTGTGTGTGTGTGTGTGTGTGAGGCTAATATGTTTTATGTATTTTCTCTCTAGTGTTTCCCAGAGGGGACTGACATGACCTCCATCCTGGACTTCTATTTTCAGGTCAGGACTCTTCTGAGAAGCTTTTATTCAGCCAGTTTCCACACTCGGGATGTTTTTAAATTTCAGTTGTTTACATTTTAATGTGTTTAAAATTCTCCTTGATTTTCAAACATTGATATTTTCCTTCTGGACTCAAACCTTTTTCACAGTGTGGCATTTTCCAGGCATTTTGCGTTGAATCACCTCGTCGGTGCAAAAATACTAATTTACTCCTGTTAACCGGTTTATCTTTTGAGTAGATTAAATGAAAGAATGTTTGTTTTGTTCAAGTTTTTTTCTATTATTGTTTACGGTAAAATACAAAAAAACAGAAAGACAAAACATTTCCAACCCATACCTCCCAGACTTTTGTACATTTTGTCACTCTATTGTGGACCTGTATGTGTGTGTGTGTGTGTGTGTGTGTGTGTGTACCTGTATGTGTGTGTGTGTCTACAGTGTTCTTATATTTACTACATATATACATATACTCATTGTGTACATACATATCACTGTTAGTCTACATTTACATTTTACTTAGTTTACTAAACATATATGCTTATATTTTACAATACGGAAGTCCATATTGTATAGTGAACATTCTGTACTGCAGTGATGGTTTAGTATTGTATTCTATTCTATTGCTGCTCCGAACCTTGTTCTGTCCACTATCTGCCATGACAAAGACAATTTCCCACTCATGGGAATAATAAATGTTTATCATATTTTAAAATAATTCCTAGATAAGATTTAGGGCATAATATTTGAATAATAGTTAGGTTTTTGACTAAATAAATGAATACATACTGTGTTGTTTGTTTGTTTGTTTAGTTGTGCTCCATTGAGGTGACCTGCGAGAGCGCGAGTGTCATGGCAGCCACGCTGGCCAACGGCGGCTTCTGTCCAATCACAGGCGAGCGAGTGCTGAACCCCGAGGCAGTGAGGAACACGCTCAGCCTCATGCACTCCTGCGGCATGTACGACTTCTCCGGACAGTTCGCCTTCCACGTGAGTCTCTCTCTCACACACACACACACACACACACACACATACACACACACACACATATACACACACACATACACACACACACACACACACACATACATACACACACACACACACACACACTCTCACTCACACAGACACACACACATTCCAATTTAAACTACTTCTCCTCATTTGCTTTTGTGTTGTGTGTGTGTGCGTGTGTGTGTGTGTGTGCGTGTGTGTGCATTGTTGTAGGTGGGTTTGCCCGCTAAATCCGGAGTGGCTGGAGGAATTTTGTTGGTGGTTCCTAACGTGATGGGCATCATGTGCTGGTCTCCACCTCTAGATAAACTCGGCAACAGCGTCCGCGGCATCAAATTCTGCACGGTACACCCACCCCCACACACACACCACCCCCCCACCATCACTCAGTATAACTGTCCTCTCTCTCTGGGTGGGTAGGGTGGTCCTCCCTCTTCCCATCACTCTGACGCATTATTTTCTTCCGTTCTGAAGGATCTGGTGCAGCTCTGTAACTTCCATAACTACGACAACCTGCGACACTTCGCTAAGAAGCTGGACCCCCGTAGAGAGGGTGGCGAGGAGAGAGTGAGCTGTGCTTTTTTCTTGCCTGTATATTTGTGTGTGTGTTTTAGTTAAACCTTAAAAGTAGCCTATGTTCAGTAGCTTGTCTATGAGAATTCAATGTTCAGTAGCAGAAGTGAATGGAACCAGACGTCTGTCTCTAAAAGCTCCTCACAGAAAGTTCTTCATCAGATGGTTCTGGTGACGCCACCTGACACCAGAGACGTTCTACCAGAGTTCTGAGAAGATTTTGATACTAAAACTAAACCCATTCTTGGTGGAGGAAAAGAGATTTAGTTCAGATTTACTATTTTACATCATCAACATCCATATAAACACTCAGAGACACTTGGAGCTCCATTGGGGCGGAAAGGAAACTATGCATTTCCATGAGAAAATGTATGTGATTGCGAGTGTGATTGCGTAGTTGTTATAAAACCAGTGTTTTATGACAAAAAAAAATTCTGACGGCAGACGATCTTTATTCAGAACCGCATTTTACAACTAAAACTCAGAGGGGGTTGTTAATTAATATTATTAATAACTTTCTCTTGTAGGTTAAGTCTGTAATAAACCTGCTGTTCGCTGCCTACACTGGAGACGTGTCTGCTTTAAGGAGGTACACACCCTTACACACTCACATCCACACACTCAGATCTACTCAGAGCATTTCTGATGGACTCGTCTGTTGGACTTTGTGTTGGTGGGTGTGTGTGTGTGTAGGTTTGCGTTGTCGTCTATGGATATGGAACAGAGAGATTACGACTCCAGGACGGCTCTTCATGTAGCGGCTGCTGAAGGTACAACATTTACAGAATGTGACAAACTGGACATTTATTAGACTTGATTTACATGGACATCATTTGGCAGATGCTTCTATTTTTTATTATTGGTGTAGTGTGTGTGTGTGTGTGTGTGTGTGTGTGTAAGGACTCTTATTGGTGTGCTGTTATCCACTGGGGTGGGTGTGGCCTAGTGGGTAGGATATTTGCCTCTGGACCAAGAGGTCATGGGTTTGAATCCGACCTTCAGCACCACCACTGGGTTCCTGAGCGAGACTCTTAACCCCGAGTTTCTCCAGGGAGAGACTGGCCCCTGTAGGTAGAGAATGGAAGTCGTTAAGGATAAATCTAATGTCCTGTTTTGGACCAATATGTTAGAAAACTGCCTCGCTGAAGTAGATTCTATGTAGAAGTTCAAGAAAACGCTCACTTTTGCAGGCCATTCCGAGGTGGTTCGGTTCCTTCTGGAGGCCTGTAAGGTGAACCCCGTTCCCAGAGACAGGTAGGAACACTCTGACACACACGTACAGGAAAACACTTCCGTGTACCGCCCCATCCTGATGTTCTGTCCGTACCTCGGGCTCAGGTGGGGGAACACTCCGATGGATGAGGCTGTCCACTTCGGGCACCACGACGTGGTCACCATCCTGCAGGACTACCACAACAAGTACAGCCCTCAGGAGACCACGGCCGCCGGGGAGAAGGAGACGGCCGAGAAGAACCTGGACGGCATGCTGTGACTCCACGGAAAACCCCCATTTCTGTGTGTGTGTGTGTGTGTGTGTGTGCCTCTGTTACGCAAAACCACCAACCCAGTAGAACCTGTATAGATATTTGACGTATTCGTGGATGTATCTGTAACACAAGTTTGTGTGTATGTGTGTGTGTGTGTGTGTGTGTGTGTATGTAGCCTTGCCCTTAGTTACCTGTGTTTCTCACATACTCACACACACACTATAAATGTATTTAAATAGGTAATATACAGTGTACATTCATGTATTATTACAGTATGGACTATTTTGAATAGCTCTTTAATGATGTCAGTTAGGTGGTTATAAAGAGTGTGGGGGGGGGGGGGGGCATAAAACAGCCTAGGGGGTAAATGCAGTGTGGGATGTATCATTCTAAAAAAGTGTTTTTTTTTGTTAATGTTTAAATTATTACATTTAGCTGCAGATACTATACTGTAATCCCTGACTTTTCGCGATAAAAACATATTTATTCCCACAAAAAAGCAAAAATAGGTGGAGGATATTTGCAGTTTCCGTGTTATTGTGGGTATTTTCGCGTAAAACTGTTCAGTTAAAAAAAAAAAAATCCATGTGTGACTCCTGATCCGCATAAAACTGGGGGATTACTGTATATATATTTGCATATAGATACACATACATACACACCACACACACTCACATATACACATATGTATGTGTGTATATATACAGCTAGAAACAGAGGTATATGCTATATATATAAATCTATACCCACAGGCAGATAAATTATCATTTAATGACCAAAATACTACAAAGTTGACTTCATTTCCCCAAAAAAGTCCTTTTGGTCTCTAGATTATAATGTGTCATCATCTTTTGTATCATTATCGTATATAAAAGAACAATATTACAACGAGAGAGCCGAACTTTTGAACAGTATGTGTGTGTGTGTGTGTGTGTGTGTGTGTGTGTAAATAGTCGTCGGGCTGGTTGCCGTGTTTCGCTTGCCTTCCGAATGACACGTTTATAATCTTCTCCAAAACAAAACAATGTTTTTGACTGATTGTACGGAAATATTTGCACTAGTGTGTGTGTGTATGTGTGCGTTTGCGTTGGTGTAGGCGAGAATGTTTCGGTGTGTGCCCGGTCAACGATGGCGCCAAGACGGGTTTTTTTAGGCCTCAGACGCTTCTCCGGTAGTGTAAACTCAACTTGTTTCTGTTATTAATACACTTTCAGTAATATTTAATTGTCCAAAAACCTGTAAAAACAGTCTGAAAGTGGAATGCCTGAGGGCAGGAAAAAGGCGGACACTCAAATGTATTTATTTGTTTGTTTTTATTACATTTTTGAGGTTATTTTATTGGAAGTAACTAACATAACAGTCTCATATTCCTCTTTCCCAGGAATTCGGATCTCTAGAGAGACCTGGATACGCTGAGGGAATGTGGAAATATCGATTTTAGAAAGTATTGTGTCCCATATTTAATAATATTTAATAATCTGACTGAATGACTGTATTTCACAGTGAAAGTTCCAGGCATGTTGCCCAGAAAACAAAGCGAGGAACCAAACCCAAAATATGGGCTTCACAGTAAATGCCATCCCACTTTCTGACCCCTTTTTTAACAGCTGGAACCTCCTGCACATCTGTACATGTCCCTCAGGGTATCCAGGCTCCTAGCTGACCCTCACAGTGCCCCCTGTCTGTCCAACTAGTTATGCTGTTAAAACAAAAAATAGATGAGAGAAAGCACATAAAGACCACAAGCACAAGAAGCTTATCTGTAAAACGTAGATTACTACTCAAGTACTGTGTGTATATATATATATATATGTGTGTGTGTGTGTGTGTGTGTGTGTGTGTGTGTGTGAACATGTGTTACATTTGTGAAAGCCAGTGTATTATTTATTATTTACCGCGAGCCAGAAGAAACCAAAAGGTGTAAAAGTTAAGACTCTATGGGTCGTGATCACGCCCTCTACAGGTCTGTCTTAGTAGCGCCTCTGTTTTTAACCAGGCTGTGGTCACCAAGGTTACGGCTACGGCACCGATAGTGATCCATACTCACACTGATACTCCATAATTTGGTGTAAAGGCTTGAAAAGATGTGATCCAGCAGTTACTTTATTTCTGCAGAGAAATAAGGAGCTAAACTGTGTCCTTAGGTTCCTATCTATATATATATATCCGTGTGTAGCGGCGATCCCGTCCTTCCCACCGATGCAAACAAGCATCAGCAATTTGAAGATGCATAAACAGTGATGGCTAGATCATTCATCCTGGAGATTCTTCATATTTGGGTACTGACCAATGAGGAACCAAGGTACCAATTTAGCGCTAAACCCATTCCTGGTTACGAATGTAATATATTATGGGTGTCCTTCGTTCCACTGCTTTACTTTTCTTTAGCAGCACACTGTTCCAGACTTTGTGGGGTCGTGTGTTACAAACTGCAACTGCACTGAGTATTTATTTCACTGATTAAATAACTAATAAAAATGTTCATAAAAAGTTCAAAGAGTCTCATATTTCCTCGATGTGGCCAGTAGCACAAACAACATTTACAGCTTTCCATTCAGTTACTGTTCCTTTAACAGCACTGGCGTTCACCGAGGTGTGATCGAGCTTCAGGGTTGGAGAGGGTGGGCTGGAACTGAACTGGAATCTGGAATTTCAACAAATTCCACAAAATTCCACTTCCTACAATAATCTGTCACGATTTGCTAAACAGTACACGTTATGCAACAGAGAAATAACGTACAAAATAAAATGCATTTTCCCCAAGTTATGCTGGTTAATTCCTCAAAATACTTCTATATGGATGGAAAACGCACATGAGCAACGGCTCATTTTCAGTTATTTCTGGTTCACTCTATTCATTCAGTCAAATGTCTCAGCTAAAATTCTAAATTCCTCAACTGTTGTTCACCAATGACTGTGTCCCTGTGAGATTCCATCAATCTGGAAAGGTTCAAAAGTACATCAATTTGTGTAATGTCAAATAACACCCCCCCACCCACACACACAAAAAAAAAGCCATAATTTCAGTTTCAGAAACTCCAATTCAGTTCCAATTCTGTGTCTTTGTTTGAACTGGAATTTACTTAATTCCTGAATTGATCGCAACCCTATTCAGTACAGCAAGATGACAATCAGCATCTAAAATAAAATGGAAACCAAAAAAATGTTCACCTCGTTTCATCTCATGAATGCTTGGTGGTCTGCTAGAAAAAAAAAATTAATATAGGGTTGATTTACTCTAAAAACGACAGTAAGTGCTCCTGAAGCTAATAAAGTTTTCTAATGGTCCCCTCATGTGCAAATTCAAACAATTTGTTTCACTTTTCCCCCATTTCAACCTATCAGAAGCACCTTTGGCTTGTTTTGTCAAATTGATAATGAAAGGATCAGATCCTCCTTAAAGGAGGCATCAGAAAGACAGTAGATGGGAGATTCGAGATGTTTTCACAGTTTTGGGTGTGCTCTACGTGCTCTACGGTAGAGAAAGTCCACGTGGAAGGTTCTCGTCACTCTTCTTTAAAGTGTTTAAAGTGTTTGCATGTTCAGCAAATGGGCCAGCGAGTCAACAATTAATTCTTCCAAAGATGGGGACAAAATTGCAAAGCTGAACCTTTTCGTCTTTGGAAATGGAGACGACGTTCTCGCCGTCCTCCACTCGTTCAGCAGCCGTCCGAAAGGCCTCGGCACAGCTGCGTGAGAGAAAGCGCTTAGCATTAGGCTTAGGGTTCACGATTCATCCAAAGCATGGAACAAACAAGAAACAACTGAAGATTCAACAGAGTTGGTGTTATTTTACCTCTCCTATGTTTTCTGTCAAATCTCGGGTCTGGAACAGAAGAGTCAAGAGGGTAGAAAGGAACATCAAGCAGTAAACATTTACTGAAATGTTAGCATAGCAAAGCACTGGATAATTACTACATTCCAAAGATTCATTGTTACCCATGTGCGGTGGAAGCAGCGACCATGCAGATGCGATGTGCTTGGGTTAAACTATTTCTCTGGTTAAGAATACCATACAGATAACTTG
This sequence comes from Brachypetersius gabonensis, assembly GCA_037577145.1. Taxonomy (NCBI): domain Eukaryota; kingdom Metazoa; phylum Chordata; class Actinopteri; order Characiformes; family Alestidae; genus Brachypetersius; species Brachypetersius gabonensis. The sequence continues at coordinate 12,224 of JBBJLR010033197.1, forward strand.
GTTCTGAGTTCAAGATTAATGATTATCCCGGTAATTGTTTTTTTTAAGATATGCGTGTATAACTCTGGGAATGATGTAAAGAAGTGTAAAGAAGTGATTACTCTGGTGAAGTGCACTGTAAAGATTAGTGATTACTCTGGTGAAGTGCACTGTAAAGATTAGTCATTACTCTAGTAAAGTGAACTGTAAAGATTAGTGATTACTCCGGTGAAGTGCACTGTAAAGATTAGTGATTATTCTGGTGAAGTGCACTGTAAAGATTAGTGATTGCTTTGGTGAAATG
>JBBJLR010033207.1:0-12505 GCA_037577145.1 Brachypetersius gabonensis
CTTCTTGCTAATGGTTTTGTAGCCCATTCCAGCCTTGTGCAGGTCTACAGTTTTGTCTCTGACATCCTTGGACAGCTCTTTGGTCTTTCCGATGTTGGTGAGTTTGGAGTCTGCTTAATTGAGTGATTCTGTGGACAGGTGTCTTTTATACAGGTGATTACTTAAGACACTCTGTGGTCAGAACTCTTAATGTTTGGTAGGGGCTCAAATATTTATTTCCCTCAATGAAATGCAAATCAGTTTATATCTTTTATTTCAAGTTATTTTTTCAAGTTTCCTTTTGATGTGCTATCTGTCAGTGTTAAGATAAACCTACCATAAAAATGATACTGTTCTGAGACTTCATTTCTTTGTCATTGGACAAACTTACAAAATCTGTGAGGGGTCAAATACTTATTTCCTCCACTGTATGCCTAATCTATGCATCAATTTAACCTTCAATTAACTAAAAAACTGCCTACCATACAAGATAAACCATCTCTTAGTGTGTATTTTCAGACCCCAATGTAATTTCTTGTCTTGTTCAAAGGGCAGTGAAATAAATAAAATGGGCACTATGCAAGTGGTGCTGTATACAATCCTGGTTCTGCAGGCCCACTGCCTTGCATATATTCACTGCTTCCAACAGACCTAGGGTCTCATTTATAAAACTTTGCAAAGAATGCATACTAAAAGTGTATGTGCTACCAAAAGACAAAAATGGCCTACACAAAGAAAAATCAGATTTATGAAAACATGCGCATGCGCACTTGCAAGCAAAATAGGCTTTATAAAACGCACCCAACCTGGGATTGTTCACACATGAATTTGCCGCACAGGCAAGGAAAACACTAAAATGTGCAGGGCAGGGTGCCTTCAAGACCAGGGTTCAAAAATACTCCAGTAGACTACCGTACTATAACAGCTAACTTACTAAAACTGCTTTTTAAGATTTAAAGAGCATCCTAAAGACTGTAAGCTGTTTATTCCCTTTATAGATGGATGTGTACCCAGGGGAATGCTGGTGTGGCTGACTGGGCAAATGGACAAAGAAATAGAGTTACAAGCTAGCTTGATAGCTCAGCTTTGCATGATAGGTTAGATTTTTGTCAGTAATTGGTTGTTAGCTTCCACTTACTAAGTTGCTTTGACTTGGGAGAACATCAAGAGAAGGACAAGCCACATTAGTAAAATGATGAATTGGTGAGTTAGTGCTTATGCAAGTTTACTTCAGCGATTGGAACTACCTTGTTTCCAATGCACATAATTAGGTGAAATATGGACATTAGCTTTAATCTCAGGACACACATTGGGCATGTATATTGTGTATCCAAAAAAGATTAAAAAACACAAGCACGCAAGTGACTTTAACTGTCTTGACCCAGTAACTCAAAAGACCCAGTGACATTCAGCAAGGCTGTTGTGAAGGATAGCATGTATAAGCTTTAGCACATTCTTGTTTTACAGGGTTTGATAGCTACAGTTTTCAAAAATGCTATTTGCAAAACATTTTTTAAAGCTCACCCAATCTAGACAACAGTCTGTGAAAGAACGTGTTTGCTGCAAGAGCCTGGATAAGTAAATTAGAACAAACCACAGCATTCAGTCATTCAATCTAGTTCATAATTTATTCGGAAAGAAATCAACATCTTGCTACCAAACACTGGATTGAACCTTTGATTTGTAAGTAGTTTATTCAGGATGGAACTAAATTTGAGGAGAGGTGGTACTGCTAGTTACCCCATTCCTTCAGAATGGGGTAATGAAATAGATGTGACACTCCGGAAACAGAGTCAGAAATGAAACATATTCACTACTGCACACTCTATGTCAGCTATAATCATTAGAGTTTACATACACCGATCAGCCACAACAAAACCACTGACAGGCGAAGTAAATAACACTGATTATCTTATTACAGTGGCACCTGTCGAGGACTGGGATATATGAGACAGCAAGTGAAGTGTTGGAAGCACAACAAATGGGTGAGTGTAAGGATCTGAGGGACTTTGACAAGAAGTAAAGACTAACCTGTCTGGTTCAATTCCACAGAAGAGCTGCTGAAGCACAGATGAAAAAGTTTCTGATGGATATCATACAAAGGTGCCTGACCCTTGCTGGCCCTTATCCACCTCAGAAAGTGCCTACAATGGGCATATGAGTTGTCTGAGGAAAATGACAAATATTTCAAGATGTTGACTTGGTCTCTACATTCTCCAGGTCTGATTAAGTATCTGTGGGATGTTCTGGACAAACAATTCTGATCCATGGAGGCCCCAGTTTAGATCATACATGATCTGCAGCTGACATATTGGTGCCAGATACCACAACACAACTTCAGAGGTGATGTAAAGTCAGTGCCTTGACAGGTCAAAGCAGTTTTTTGTGGCACAAGTGGGACCTACACAATATTATGCAGGTGGTTTTAATGTTAAAAAATCTGTGTATATGTGTGAGGCTACAAAAAAGAAATGCCATTGTTTTGCACCTGTTTTATGCCGTTTTCATTTGCCCAAGTTAAGACGCTGACGCTTAGTTAAACTGATAATAATACGCAGACCAGACGGTACTCAAATGAGCCTACAAGAGAAGAATGCGAGGCAGCATATGTGTGGGGGTGCTGGAACTGTCTGCTTCGTCAAGATAACCTTTACATCAAACAGAGGAACTGAACGACTCGGGAGAGGGAGGGATAGAGAGAGGGATAGAAAGAAAGAAAGAAAGAGAGAGAGAGAGAGAGAGAGAGAGAGAGAGAAAAGGGCCGGCATTTCAGCTGCAGTCTAATCACATTGACAGCAAATTTTTCAGCATACTTTTATTCTAAAGTTTGTCTAACTCTGAAAAATTTAGCCTCTTATTTCATAATGACAGCAGAGATTGTTGTGCATGAAACAACATTGCACACCTTTTACTGTCGCTCTCTTAATAACCTGTGAGGAAAAACAGAACAAAAAGTCACAAATATTATACTCTTTCTCTACTTCTGTCCTTCTCTCCCTCTCTGTCTGTCTACTTCTGACTTCTCCCACTCTCCCTTTATCTATCTATAAATTCATGCTTCTGCCTATTCTTCCATCCATCAGTTCATCTATTGATCCATATCTACTCTATCTATCCATATATATCCCTCAATCTACCTCTACCTTGTTTCTCTCTCTCTCTCTCTCTCTCTCTCTCTCTCTCTCTCTCTCTCTCTCTCTCTCTCTCTCTCTCTCTCTCTCTCGATCTCTCGAAACAATATGCACTGAACCTAAGAGAGCCGTTTTCTCATCAGACAAAACAGTTGTGTTGTGTGCCATGGAATGAATGGTAGAGGTGATGGGGAAGAGGATTTTGTTAAGGAGTAAATGGATAAAGGCTTATTTCATTCCTCTTGATTCATTCAGAATTGGTTCTGGGTCTACCAGGAGATTGGACAACCACAGCACCCTTCGTTGTGGCCTGCAGTGCCTAAATATGTGTACCCTCAATTTGTTCTTCACCACTGGTTTTCACTGGAAACATTCTAACCTCTTAAGAACAAAAGAGTTTGAAAAACTGCTTTTGGGAACATTACCTATTGGAACTTCAGATATCTGTAAAAAAAATATCTAATCATGTGAGTTGTTTGCATGTATTTTAAATCGTGTTTAAAGAATCTAAACTAAGATTTATGTGCACAGTAATGGACCTTTAATTTTGCACATGAGCTCTCCTCTTACTAACAGCACTCCTGAGAATTACTTCAATATTTATGAAGCTAAGCGTCATTAGTTTTATCATATGGCTGACTTCATCTTCAGAGCAACTCGCATGTTTAAACTCCGCCACTTTCTTTGATCAAGATCTAAGAGTAGATCAAACGCTCAGCTGATCTCCTTAGGGGCAGTTGGTGGTTTGATCACCCCTGTGATCGGAACATTTTGGGTTAGAATTATCCAGACTGGTAAAAGGTTCCATCCCCACACATTGCTCCCCAGGTGCTGCATTGTCAGCTGCCCGCTATTTCAATTGGGTGAATGGGTTAAATGCAGAGAAATCTTTCATACCGTGTGCTTTACTGTGTTCATGTGTAACAAAAATGGCCACTTAGTGCAATTCACTGCAGTGCAATGTGGCCGACTGGTACAGACATGAGACAGACCAGAAGAGACCCAAATCCGCAAGGTGAAGTATACGTTTATTTACATGCAAGTACAGGTGGGGAATGGTGAAGATATGAGGTGCATAGGGCATGAGGTAGTGTGGTAGGTGAAAGGTGGTGAGTGTGATCTTCCTTGGGGCAGCTTGTAGTTCTTTGGGCCGGCGTCATTGTGAGGTGATGATGGCTTGAGCTTGCGGAGGGTCTGGCAATTCCTTCACAGATGCAGGAGCTCTTCTGAGCTGGAAGCACAAGAAGGTAAGGTAGGTGAACTCTTGGTCTCAACAAATTTGGTGCCACTTACCCTTTTGTTCTTCCCTAAAGCTTTTATTCCCACAGCCCTCCGCACTGAGACCAATCTGGAGAGCAGCTGCAGCTGTGGGTGGCACAGCAGCCCATCTCCCCCTACTGCTGAGTGCTGTGGCGACTGTCCATGGTGCTGAAATGGCCCAGTGGAGGTGCGTGTGAGAGTGCTGTTTCTTTTACTCCTCTGCCGAGGCTAAGAAAGGAACGCTTGTCCGATGACACTGTGGTGCTGGCATGCTGCAGTCACACATGTTAAGAAAATAATGGCATACTTCTTTGTCTCTAAAGAACAAAGGATTGCATTCCATGCATACCTCACTCACTTACACAGAGACCCCTTGAGTGCTATCGTTATCATTCAAACTTATGCCATTATCCCTCTGTTCCATATGTAATTGGAACAAAAACTCCTCTTTCTTCTATGTTGGTCAAAGTACACTCTCTCTCTCTCTTTCTCATATGTGTACACATTCACTCACTCATCTAATTAATCACATGTTCTGTATCTGTAAACATATTGATGTTATTTGATTGTTTGTTGATTGTGTTAATAGTTTGAGTAAATGAATGTTTCATTTATTTTCACCATATTCATTCTAATATTAGTTGATAAAATCTATATCAAAATAATTCACATTTGGCCACCTTCTTCCATTGGTCCAGGGTCCTGTTCTGATGCTCATGTTCCCTTTGTGGATCTTCTGTGGGATCAGACCAGGCAGGCTAGCATCGGGCGGCACCTCAGCAGTTATGCTTCCGTTGTGCCTTAAAGGTATACAAGTGCCTACACCCCAACATGTAGCTGAAGATCTCTTCCTTTGCAGTCACTTTAGGAAATCAAATTTCAGACTTATCCACTACCAAGGATCAAACACTTCATCATAGAGTTGTGAAAGGCCCAGTTCAATTCCACTTTGGATCTGACCAAAGGAATTTGGCAAGCAGCCCTGAATCCCTCAGCCCAACTCATGAGCATGCTCAGTACTACCATAGGCTGGGCTCACTGCAAACCCCTGTAAGTGCCTTCTGGGCTTACCCCGCCGACGCGACTATCTCAGAACTTGGGGGCTACTGCAACAACAAATTTACAGCCCCACTGTGTCAGGCACGCCATGCTGTGCCATGACCAAGGTCCTGAAAGGACAGCTCCCATTGAGTGTTACAGGGAAACTCTTTTTTTGTTTCGGTTAGCCCCCTTAAAATGTTACACTGCTATGTAATGATGCATTCACAATTTCATTGTGTTAAAATATTAGTGTGAACAAGTTAAAATGTTAATATGGGTGTCTTTATGGAGTGATCTACCTCTGAGTGTGTCTCAGCAAATAAGATTTCAGACCTGGACTTATCCTGGTACAACTAATGCCAAACTGTCGGAAGACGGAGCAGTACACTATGAGCTTAAAATATGCCCAAATAGTGAACAAATCAAGGGTTAGGTTTACTTTGTGCTATGTCACATAGCACTTGTCACAAAATCATGTATCTTAACCAGCGTGTATATACTTAATACAACCCTTTGGTGGTGCTACTCTTCTTGAGTCTATGTAAGTGTAAAATAATTTAAATATAGTCATTAAATTACATCAAGTAAACTGATGGGCCTAGTTCTCCAAGTCTGTTTATACCAACTGCCCTGGTGTATGTATATGATAATTACTGCACTTATCCCCTCCCCCTGACACTTAGAGATACTTGTTTTTTGCCTCTTAGCTTTATTATTCAGTGCATTTGTGCCTTTCTTGTTTTCAGTCAATTCAAGAAGGTGGTCTTCAACTCTTTGACATTTTGAAACCGCTCTTTGAAGTGGCTTGTCTTTGATCTCTCCTCTGCTTTGCCTTTGAGTTATAGCAAATTCATTCTTGATCACATCCAGGGCATGAAACATTAGCTCATGCACATGTAAGTTAAAAGGTTAGGTATACACATATTTGCAGGTATATTTAATAAAAAGCTGTCACTATGTGTCTGAGTCTGATGTCTTCATTAATGAACTATGCAGAAGTGCACACTTTGGCCTGTATGGAAAAATATTCATTATAGCAGAGGGGGTAAATGTGTGCATCCCCTGCCCTTCCCCCACCAGACAATGACTGAGAAATGCACGTCCCCCCACATTTAAAATGCTTCCGGCACCCCTGAGTGTGCAGAATGTGTGACCTGTGGTTTGTATTGCTTGTGTATTCTTTTTTTCCCTAGCACAAACCTGTGCCTGCCTACAACCTGAGTGCACTGTGCATGTATATATTTGTTCATCAAGGTGCAAATGTATCCTCAAAAGGTACGGCAGTCACTTTAACTTCATGCTTTTTTCACAGAGGGCCCCTGAGGGCACCACCCATGTAATGGGAGAGGTACCAGTTACAGCTAGCACCATTTTCTGTGGTGCCCTTTCTGTTCATGTCTTTCTTCAAGACTGAAAATGGAGTTTGCAAAGATAAGGTAAGAATATAAGAAAGAACTTTATTTATCCCGAGGGAAATTCTTTTGTCATAAACATGTTCAATGCAGCAAGAGGAAGTACTTCGTGCTGTTCACACTGTGTGCTGTGGTGTGTTCACATATGACTAGATTGTCACTTCACTTCACATAATGGTGGTGGTGGCTTAGTGGGTAGGATACTTGCCTCTGGACCAAGAGGTCATGGGTTGGAATCGTACCTTCAGCACCACCACTGGGTCTCTGAGCAAGACCCTTAACCCCAAGTTACTCCAGAGAGACTGTCCCCTGTAGTTAGGGAATGGAAGTCGCTTTGGTTAAAAGCATCTGATAAATGCCGTAAATGTAATTAGGATCTATTGTTCTCTGCTTTGGTTCCTAAATATTTCTCTATTTGGTTCTTAAAATTAAATGTGAAAGCTCAAAGTTTGAAGTAAGAGATATACCAAACAGTGAAAAGATAAATAGTAAAAGTACAAATACATTCAGATCAAAGGATATGTAACTGAATGGAGGTAATTGCAACTCACCTTTCCCCATTAATGTGCAGTTTGCCACGAACCTCACCACTGCCTTTTTGCTTTCTAGCAAGCTACAAACAGGAAGGTGTACACTTATTTAAATTTAAATATGGGGGCTATAAAGAAGATTCCTAGACTGTTTGGTCAGTGCAGATGTAAAATCTCTCTAATTAAAATTGACATCCTGCACTTTATCTTCTTACAAAAGAAAACCTACATCATGGGGATTTGATTCTGAGCTACCACAGAAAACAGGACTTTTATCTTATAGATGTAAAGATGTAGGGTGGTGGTGGCCTAGTGGTTACGATACTTGCCTCTGCGTTCGAATCCTACCTTGAGCATACCGCCACTGGGTTTCTGAACAGGACCCCTAACCCCAAGTTGCTCCAGGGAGACTGCCCCCTGTAGTTAGGGAATGGAAGTCACTTTGAATTATAGTGCCTGCTGAATGCCATAAATGTAAAAAAATGGGCAGTTTCGGGGTTAACTTCTGACTCATTTCAGATCTGATGTGTGGGACTCCAGGAACACAACCACAGAATTAAAGGAAATCACTGTCCGGTTACTTATGGACTGAAGTGCATAATTTATAAAGCTTTTTAAATGCTGTTAACGCAAAATGACAGTATACAGGATGGGGAACAGGGAGCTGTGTGTGTGTGTGTGTGTGTGTGTGTGTGTGTGTGTGTGTGTGTGTGTGTGTGTGTGTGTGCGCGCGAGCGAGAGGGAGTCAGAGAGGGAGAGACAGAGAGAGAGAGAGAGAGAGAGAGAGAGAGAGAGACTATAAGAGGCTCGGTGGAGATGCTGAGCGCACAGTGGTGGTCGCCCCTCTCTGTGGCTCAAGACTGAAACGCAGAAGGTTTGGAGCTGTGTTCGTACAGGCTGGAGATATCGGGCTGCGGTGGAAAGCGGTCTTTGCACTAAAGCGCTAAAGGGGAGTTCTGTTTTACACCTTGGGTCCGTCAGACCACGCCAGGATGCTCCTCGTCGCGTTGCTGAGTGTTCTGACTTCAGCGCGGGGGGCCAGCAACTGTAAGTCTCTTCAGCATCTAACCAAGCTAACGAGCCTCAGGCTGCGCGTTGTGTGTGAATTTGATGACAGAAGTGCAGTTTGACATGTGTGAGATGGTCATAGTCTGTGGCGGGGAGTTTAGACTACTGTACATCTAACCAGATCTAGAACGCGCACATCAGGGTGTGGATGTGCGCGTGTGTTGGGGGCGCAGGAGCACGTCTCGTGGGAAGTTAAAGTTGGAATTAGTGTTTTTTTTTAATTAATGTATTTTTAATTTTCATTAATTTATGTACTCGTAACTAATCAGTGACTTTAGACCCACTGCTCACTTCGCTAAAAAAGTTTTAGCCGGGAGGACTGATCAGATCCTCTGTCGGAATGTTAAGCTTGATGATGCTCTGCTTTATTCTGAGGAACACCACACAACTTTGAGCAAAATTGTGAGTCACCAGTTATAGAGCATCATATTCCCTCTGAAATGCTGTGGATCAAGAACCCATACAGGTCGTCTGGTCTGGAAAACTGACAGGTCAGGGTTGGTCAGGGCTTGCCGGGACTGCCCGGTATATCAGCCCGAATGCAGCTCAGAAGCGATGGCATGAGTCTCACACGGACACCAACGCAAACACGCGCTACAGGCTGGGTGTGCATTCTGTTATGGGGGCATTTGGTTCTCACATAGTTAAATACAAACACGTGCATACTCACTCTGATACCATAACTAGCCTTGATCTTTCTTTGTTTATGTCATCCCCGAGACCCGCGTGAGGAGCCGCGTTGAACGGAGACACTCTGCCGACCGTTCTCGAGCGGTTCCCCATGCTAACAGAAGGACGGAGAAACCGTTTTAACCAGAGAAAGCAGTCTTCTCCACTTTTTCTTCAGTTTACAGAACGTATATGCATTCAATGGCTGAGAAAATGTGGTGATATTAAGAGTATGGTTGATTACATACAGTATTACACTTGAGTCTGAACTTAAAACCAGGAGCAATTTAGTGTCAGGTCTCAAATGAGAGTGTTCTTGAAAGAATTCCCTTAACAGTGTGGCTACACAGACCCGCCTACTAGACAGAGGCAGGAGCCGTGAAGATGTGATAAAAGAACATTTACACAGTTTCAGCTTTTACAGACAGCTCAAAGCCAAAACATGCATTCTAGATCCTGTTACTGTTTAACAATTTTTTTTTTTATCTGAGGAGAATAATTTTTTTAATGGCCACTCTAAACTATGCACATCATAATGCATGTCATTAGTGCATTGTGTGTCTGAGAAATTTATACACACTCAGTTCTGAGCAGACGGTAGTCCCCCTGTGCTATAAGCAGCAAAGGTACTAAGTATTAAGAGCCTTGAAAGAAAGAACTGCCTTTCAGAAAAATATTTGATTAGTGAATCTTATAAACTGAAAAATTCTGGATAAAATCATGTTATATTTTCTACAAAATTGGTACATGTCCAAAAATAGTTTATGTTTTGGTTGACAACTAGCAAGTCATCTTCCCTAGAGCCTCTCAAACCAGTCCTCAGGGACCCTTAAACTTTTGCTTTGAACTCTGTGAATGGCCTATATTTCTAGTTCCTAAAGTCTGAATGAAGAATGAAATTATGCAAAGGGTATTGCCAAGGACAGGCATAGACAAAAATGGTAGATATACTAAAACAGAGAACTTGTGATTATTGCAGAAAGTAGCAAAAACAGATACACCCTGATGTGTAAATGAATTTTCCTTTCAATAAAAAAGCTAATCTGTTTCACAAGTCCAGCTGAATCAAGCGATTTTTAAAGGATCTTCTTCACAGTTTCTGCCATGCTTACATTGTGCTGCTGTTTGAAGACATCTAGTAAAATTCAGGAGCTAATTTAAGCTTGTCAAATCAACAATATAGTAAAAACAGCCTGAATTAATTACATGTTCTCTGGAAGCTGTGGCTGGATCACTCTCTCTGTTATGTGTTTATTCTGTTTGGATGTAGACTTACTCTCCGAGAGACAAATCTGGAGTTGAAAACAGAAGAACTGACTTGATCATTAAGTCCTGGAAGAGATGAGAATCAAGCTGAAATTTCAGTTTTGCAGAAAAATGAATTGTTAAATGGGATTCTCCATTCACTGAAAAGGCATAGAAAAGCAACCAACTAAAACAGCCTTCGGGTGGTGTAGCTTTTATCTTTTTCATTCAGTATTAATACTAAGTTAAGGTGTGTCGAGACAAAAGACTAAGGAGAAAAGATGACCATAAAGTGAGATGACCCACAACATTAAGAAGCTAGGAATATCTAAACATTTGACTTCACAAGCTTTTTGGGGGTGTGGTGGCATATTGGGGGCTCAAAATATTATAAAGTTAAACTCATTTGAACAGCTGAAATGCTTTGGGAAATAGTTTGGGGAACATTTTGTACTCAAAGAACATTTTGAAGCAGACATTTTTCTCTGTCTGTCCTCAAACTTAATATCAGTCACAGTTTTTCTGATTACTTCCACTCCAGCTGGGAAAACTCGAAACTGTGCGAGGCAGGCCTGGAAAGCTCTGATATAAAATATGTCAAACTAACTATATACTTCACGCTTGGGGAGCTGATGTAGGCTATGGAGCAACGGGTTAGTTAGGTTCAGAGCACACCTTATTAGAAAGGTGGTGAGTGAACTGTGAATAAGTCTTCAAACAAGGGAAGGACAAAAAAGCCTACAAATCCAAAAATCAGAGGGTCAAATTCTTTTTAATGTGCTCTTCTGTTCAAGGGATCTCAGAACATTTGTCATTTCCCTGTTATGATGTGAAAAGCACATAACATGACAAAGCAAATTGGAGATTTAATCATTTAAAAGCTAATCTATAGCTTAGCCTATGAAAGCTGGCCTTAAATCTAAGTGATCGTGTTCATGCATATTTTCCTGTTTTGGTTTGATGGCATTTTCTAACTACAAAACTAACGTTGTAACTTGTTATACGATAACAGTGATTTGAATACAATAATTGTCCATTACAACAACAAAAAAAACTGAACAGAAACAACTTTTCTAAACCAGTTCTTCATGCTGTTTTCAGATCTGTTTTCAGTTTTTTTCAGTCGCATCAACTTTTTGAATGAGTAATATTAGATCTGCAATAGACTTGCATGCGGTTTTTATTAAACCGCAGCACCAGTCAAGAACTGTTTCAATATTTTCAGTGTGAAGTCAGACAGGCCACACTGTGGCATAGATATAATGATCAGAGTCAGTCAGCTACCACTGTTTCCTTAAAAACACTCAGCATATGATTATTATATGATAATTATACCAACTATCATGCAATATAGAACTAACTTCATCACAAACACTGTACCTGCAGGAGAAACTAAACACAGATCTAAAATCAGCATGAAATACACTACAGAACCCACAGAAACTTATACATGATGGTTCTGACCTGTTGACCTGTGTAATTAATCACCTTACGTTTCTACAATGTCATTTCCTAAAACATCTTTTGAATACAGTCATAGACCATTCATGAATATTCCATAAATAGTTTTTACCACTGCTTTATTTCAGGCACTGTCCCCAGTTGGTCAGCTGTTGTCCATAGAGTCAGCAAGTGAATTCATTATTTGACAGGTATACCATTCAGCCCCTTATTATATACACTTACTGTGAGGCGCTTTGAGCAATGGACAATCCAGCTGTCCAATGGACAGTCCTCACTGTAATCTTGGAATTAATCTAGATTAAAATTTTAATCCTCCCCATGATCCCAAGCCACCCTAAATATATAGTCATTATTCTACTATTTTTAAATTATATATCCAAACATTTCATACCAAATATCACTGAGAGCAGATACGCACTTTACAAATAGAAACAAAACTATGAATTGAAATGAAAAATAGTAAGTCTAGCTATCATTATTGAATTAAAATGATGTATTGGCTGTTGAAGCTGCTGTAGGTAGCAGGCGGATATTAGGACCCAGGCGAAGCTACACGGCGCTGCTTATTAGCGAGTAGCAACCACAGCCCTCTCGTTGTCTGGTAGCGCCGTTTGTACTCAGTTTAACATAACAATACTATGAGTGTCCATAACTGTTCACTGCTTAACTTTTCTTGTTTCCTTAAGTGAAAGGAAAGGTTTGGTGA
>JBBJLR010033227.1:0-12505 GCA_037577145.1 Brachypetersius gabonensis
AGGTGCGATTAATCGCGAGTTAACTATGGCAAACATAAGATTAATCGCGATTAAATATTTTAATCGACTGACAGCCCTAATATATATATATATATATATATGCACATTGCTAAACTCTTTCTTGGAACCTCCACTTACATTTTTTAGAGCCTCCTGAAGTCAACAGAAAAGGTACTATAACATAAAAAGGTCTGAGGAAGTGCACTTGTCCTTTCAGCATTTTTTTTTTCAAAATGTCACCTTTTTGACGTCGGAACAAAGATATTGTCAGAGCCCCATCTCCTCACAAATGAACTCTCAAAAACATATATGTGTTGTGGATAATTCCTATGGGTCATCAATGTTCACAGTTATTAAAAGGTACAATTTTAAACAAGTTTGGAACAAAACGCTGTTGGAGGAATTTAAGCTACAAATTTTATGGAAAGCACATTTATCTTACAGATGCAGAGTGGATTGAACTCTGTACATATTAAACTCCAGTGAACTGTATGCAGATACAAGAATTTCACAGAATAGTTAGACCAAGTAATTCTTCTTTTTCCTATCACTTAGGAAAGCAGAAAAATATGAGTGTTTTTCTGGGACACACTGGGGTCCTTATTACTCTCTACAGAGTGTCTGTCATGGAATTCCTGAAAATAATTGCAGAAGTTTATGTCAGATGGGCTGCATAGTTGACCAGTCAAGTTTTATGCCCATTGTTTCTTACTGGTTACACCTAAGCTGACTGCCAATTGGTTAGGTCTTCAGGAGCTGGACTGAAGACTTTACATGTAAGATTAACGGTCAACATATTTAGAAAGAGATGGGTGAATAAACCAAGCATGATTTAATAACAGGTAGGACAATTTAAACAGAATGGTCACTCTACTTTGGTCCTAGAGGGCCAGTGTCCAGCACTGTTTGGTGATATCCCTTCTTAAAGATACTCACAGTAACTCTCAATTTACAAGACAGTAAAATCAGGTGATACTGTGGCAAAAAGTCACTAAACATAGCTGGGCACTGGCCTTGAACCTGAACACCCCTGCTCTAGGCCATCTGTAAGACTGGCAAGACAAGCAGTAGTGTAACCAGGTTTCTGGAAGAAATTGAAAAACTGATTGGTGAATGTGTACCAATTTTCAAGTCTGTGTGTAGGCAGTTGTGGCGATTTATTTTGAGACTTTGTGAGTGTACAAGCAGGGCTTCCTTGACAGTAAGAGGGGAGCAGTACATGTAAGAATGATCCTACATCTAAATTTAAGAAAACATCTGACTTGTTTGTGAATATTTACCACAATCCCTGTATGTACAGAAGTATGTACAGAACATTATTGTCTTGTTTAACTTTTTTTTTTTATATTTCTACCTGTTCTTTCTGTTCTTTCTGCCCGTGATCCCCGGTTTGATGATGAATGGCTGGTTCTTTACTGAGTCGACCAGTTGGCCATGGCATCGCTATAGACCTCTTTCAGTCTGAATGGTTCTCAGCTATACAACGCATGCATTTTAATAATACAGATTTCCACTCACCATGGAGAAAGGACTGTAAAGGAATGGACCATAATGTATCATGTACACCTGCCATATTTATATTGTGAGAACGCTTTTTGAAATGCCTGCTTTGCTTCTACTTTTGTTTTAAAAAGTAATAAACAAATACAAATTTCCCTTTAAAAATGCAGTCTTCTTTGTTTTCAGTATCTTTAAATAAAATGTCATTGCACTCTTTGTTTCTGTTTAACAAAATAAGAGCATCAGCATGAGGGGGATGCAACCCTGATCACTGTTGGGTTACAGTGTTCCTGGCTCAGGGTACCAGTGACTGGAATCACCAAATAAACTATGAAATGCCACTGCAAAGGACTGTCCATCATTGTGTGTCATTTTCTTTTATGCTTGCCTGCTAGCCAGTGTGCTCCATTTTGCTGTTACTGGTGGTAGCGGTTAGCACTGGATGCTTCATTCTGAGATGATGCCTAATTGGATGCATAACTGACTACAAAGCACAGTATACACTGCCAACAACTGAATAAAAATAAACACAAAATTACATGTTATCACGAAAATGCAGCTGGGTGAAAAGCAGACTCATCTGACTAAAAATTCGCAGACTCCTTTATATGTGTCCCCTTCCCTTAATGGCATCCCATCAGATAAGATTTATACCAGTTGCTTCAGATGTTCTGTCAAGTATCAGAGAAGAAATGATGTGTGACTAATTTTTGTCTGGTGAGGTAGACTGTGGAGTACAGGAGTAACTGAATAACCTCTGGAAGTAATACTGAAGTGTTTCTATTACTCCAGGGTATTTGATAGGGTAAAGAGTAAAAAGGGCATTTAAGCGACTCACAATAATTAGTTACAGGCACAATTCTCCTTGAGCAACTGAGGGTTAAAGGTTAAGTTAACTTGTTAAACACCACCACCATTTTTGCTTTTGTCTCTGTGCCTGTGCAATGCATTCGCAAAAAAGTCAATACAGGAGTTTATTTCCTGACCACTGGCCCGTTAAACACTCTTCCACGGTCCATTGGTTCTTTTCTTTTCCGACACGGGGCATATATTTAAACTCCTCCCCTTTTTGGCTCCGTGCCAGTGTGCAGTGTCCATGGATGAGATAGAAGGCAGATGCTGCCAATGTGTCAAAATTACTAGTTACACTCTCCACCATGAAGCTCTGGTGCTCCTTCAGCATAATCGCTTTTCTGTATTATTTATACCCTGTTCTTAAGTTATTCATTTGTATGACTTACTCGTGAAATGTTCTTCAGTCTTTGTTATTGCCTATTTGCTTTAGATTCACAAGCTGAATCTCTCTTTTTTCTATCTAGAAAACTACTGTGAGTAGAGACCAGTTACATTCGATCAGGTACAACTAAGAAGGAATTGTCTCCTTATTATGGAATAATTTTTTACCTGTGAAATTCCAGAGCACACAGTTTTAAACACTCCTGTAAACTTGATGTTAGTCTTTCATTTTTTTTTAAATATCTACATATAAACATGAAAACCTACATTTTTACACAAGCTTTTGGTTAATGCCTTTTTTAACATGTACTGAGTTTACATATAGTTTCTAATTGTACTGATTCTCTTTTCTCTATTATTCTCTAAAGTTCTTTCTGCCCTTGATACCCGGTTTGATGATGGATGGCTGGTTGTTGAGTGGGTGCTTCTGCTGTTTCCCCTCTACCTTATCCATTTTATTTACACAGCCTGCCAGACTATACTCTCTGATTTGTTGCCCTTTTCTTCTGCTTTTCTGTCTCTCTCCTATACGCGTGGCTGTTCCTGACTCAGTTGTGTGGTGACATGCTGCTGCATGTCCTACTGGGTGCTCTTGCTGCTTGGACTGTGGACCAGTTCAACCATCATAACCCAGTTCTGGACCAGTTCTATCATCATACTCTCCTGTTACACCTGAAAATCCAGACCTTCACCAGCATGCTCACTAATTTGCTTTCCCAGGGTGACTAACCACCACCACCGTCATCATGTGGTCACAGTCTGTTGGACTAAAAAAAAAGGTTTATTACCTGCTGGTTTCCTCTGAGGTGCACCTACATTTATACACACTTGGGTCTACATTGCTGTGACTTGACTCTGATCAATAGCAGCAACCTCTCAGTTGTGCTTATTAAAGAGTATGTAAAGTTAAGGCATCACTCCATTCATGTTTATATATTTTTTAATGTTTTGGTCTGGAGATATTAGGTGTGACTTAGTTGTTAAACTGGAGTAGTTGTTCAACTGCTAATAGCTCACTTAACCACTGAAAAACTGAGCTGAGGAAAATATTACTCTCAATTAAACAGTATGTTTAGCACCTTAGATCTAAAGCTAAAGCTGGGACTGCTAAACATCAGATCGCTCGTTCCTAAAACTGTTTTTGTTATTGAAATAATGACTGATCAGAATCTCTGTGCTTTATGTCTTACAGGGACCTGGATAAGACCCAATGAGTTTGTTGCTCTAAATGAGGCCATGCCTCCAGTAGTAGAGTAATGGGGTTAAAATGGGTTTACGCGACACTGGGCAAACAGTTCGGCCATCTCGTGACAGCCAGAAACACAACGCACGGGAAGCAGTGTGTGGGGACGGTACCTTGCTCAAGGGTACCTTAGAGGTACTTAGCAATCTAGACTAGACTAAATAGTAGAGGGGGAGCCACAGGAACCATATATAGTAGTGCCTAAAATATATCAAACAGTAAGTTTATTATATATTCTTTGTAACTCTATTCCTTAACATACTTAATCTAGATACAAATAAGATCTCTTTCTCTCTAATTACTGTCTACAGGCCACCAGGGCTTTATACAGAGTTATTACAAGAATTCAGCTTTCCTATCTAATTTTGCAGTGTACTGTGATAAAATAATAATTGTTGGTGATTTTAACATTCACTTAAAAAAAGAACATGATCCTCTGAAATCTGCATTTGCTTCAATTCCAGATACGGTTGACTTTACCCAACGTGTAACTGATTCTACTCACTTCACGCTTGATTTAATATTGACTCTTGGTGTTAAGGTGGATAACATACCTATTTTTCCTCAGTATACAGTAATCTTAGATCACTACCTCATTACATACAACACCAGCTAAAAGGACATACCTTATCATTCAATAAAAGAGTTAAACAAAACAGAATATGTTTTGTAAAAAGGTAATGATTGACTGTTGTTTTCTTTTACTTAAGTAAGTTGTTCTTGCCATAATGTGGAGTAGAACTGTAGTCGATTAGGATTACTAACTGTATACCAACCCGACCATCACAACTGATGGTCCCAAACGTATTAAGCCGGCAAGAACTTTCACTAATTGATGAAAAACACCTGTTGATTAAATAGCGTTCCAGGTGATGTTTAGGAGATGTTTTCAATATTAATCTTCCATGTAGCCAATAATAAAAAGGAATCATTGAATGAGAAGGTGTGTCCAAACTTTTGACTGGTAGTGTATGAACTTCATCTTAATCATCCCCCAGCTTTCATATAAGTCATACAATATCATCCGCACCATAAGATAGTTTTATCAAAAACCTCCCAGTAGTCTTATTTGGTACTCAGTCTTGTCCAGCAGATTTAGATAACCTAACTGAGTGCTTTGGGAACTCTCTTCGATCCATACTAGATTATGTCATACCTCTAAGATGTAAAAACAAAGACAGACAGAAAAAGCTCACCCACGATATATAGATCAAACAAGTGCCTTAGTGGCGATCAATCAAACTGGAATCTTTCCACACCGCCTGGAAGGCGAGTCTTAGAGACTACAACAGAGCACTTACCACAGTGTGCTCAGCTGTTTTATCATCCCTCACTGAAGCTAATAAAAATAATCCCGGTTTTCTGTTTACTAAAATGTCTAGGAACCAGGGAGGTGCAGAACCACAGGTACTTGCAAACTATAGTAGTAAGGATTTAATGGACTTTATCAACAATAAAGTACAAAACAAGAAACAGACAAGAAATTCAAACTAGAAATTTGACTACTCCAGATTTGCTGCCTGATTCTACAGTCACAGATAACTGAGTGTCTAATATCTTTTAATGCTGTTTCATAAGCATAACTCAATTGTTCTTACTTCACAATCTTCTAACTCTACACTCGATTCTGCTTGAAGAAATATTGATCCATGCAAGCTCTCAAATGATCAACCTACACTATACTGCAAAAATTATTCACTCAGCCATCAAAATTTATGGCATTTACAGCATTTAGCTGAGGCTCTTATCCAGAGTGAAGTGGACATAAAATAATTATATTCAGGTGTTCCAATCACTTCCATGGTCACAGGTGTATAACTTCAAGCACCTATGCATGCAGATCGCTTCTACAAACATTTGTGAAAGAATGGGTCGCTCTCAAGAGTGAATTCCAGCGTGGTACCGTGATGGGATGCCACCTGTGCAACAAGTCCAGTTGTGAAATTTCCTCGCTACTAAATATTCCACAGTCAACTGTCAGTGGTAATATAACAAAGGGATTGGAAGGGATTGGAAATGACAGTAACTCAGTGGTAGTCAAAGTAAACTGCCGGACATGGACAGCATAGTGCGCAGAGGTCACTGACTTTCTGCTGAGTCAATCGCTACAGACCTCTAAACTTCATGTAGCCTTCAGATTATCTCAAGAAAAGCGTAGAGAGCGTCATGGGATGGGTTTCCATGGCCGAGTAGCTGCATCCAAGTCATACATCACCAAGTGCAATGCAAAGCGTTGGATGCAGTGGTGTAAATCATCATTCTCTGGAGTGATGAATCACACTTTTCCATCTGGCAATCTCATGGACGAATCTGGGTTTGGTGGTTGCAGGAGAATGGTACTTGTCTGAATGCATTGTGCCAAGTGTGAAGTTTGGTGGAGGGGGGCTTATGGTGTGGGGTTGTTTTTGAGGAGCTGGGCTTGGACCTTTAGTTCCAGTGAAAGGAACTGGTCCCAACTTTGTGGAAACAGTTTGGGGATGGACCCTTCCTATTCCTATGTGCACCAGTGCACAAAGCAAGGTCCCTAAAGACATGGATGAGCGAGTTTGGTGTGGAAGAACTTGACTGGCCTGCACAAAGTCCTGACCTCAACACCTTTGGGATGAATTAGAGCAGACACTGCAAGCCAGGCCTCATTCAACATCAGTGTCTGACCTCACAAATGTGACCTGATCTGGCAAAATGAGTCACAGCGACCCAAAATTCAAAACTGAGGCTTTGGGATAATTTAAAAGATGAGAAAATAAGCTTTAAAATCTTGGTCAAAGCTGTATCTTTAACGGTTGTCAAGTTACAATCGTTTGAATTATGGTAGCACAGCACCATTTTTCAACTGAAAAACCGAGAAAATTGCATTTAAAGTTTTTGTCAGCTTTTTGTTGATATCTTTAACAATCCATAGCATTCAAAGAGATGCACCCAGTATTCAACAACAAAATTTTACTACAGGTATTTAGATACTTAGAACAATACATTAAATCAGACTGAAGACACATCACTAGAGCCAAAGAACTCATTGATCAACTTGATCCAGTCTTGCTGGCAGCAGCAGAGCACAAACTGGAGACGTCCACTGAGTTTTATTTTACATTATTTTGACAATGACATTATACCAAACAGCAATCACACAACATGACACGCTTCACTCTAAACAACTTCAATGATGTTGACCCAAAATACAAATGTTAAACCCGATCTTTGTTAGGAGATATATTCTGCAAATAAACTCTATGTGCAAATATGGCGGTCTGCATGGGTGCTCTCCCTCATCTTCAGTCACAACAGCACCGGGTCATTACAGAATGCTATCGTCCCCCGAGACGCGCCGCGGAGCTAACCCACCTTACACCTGAGTCCACCTTCAGGCAGCCGGACTATAGTAGCATCGACGAGGACGATTGAGACTGGGCGAAAAATAAGACAGACGGTAGAAAGGTTGAAACCTTCGACCTACGTGGGTTCCTCGTGAGCCTCCCCCTCACCGATTCCCCGGAGGAGTCCTCCCAACCGTTGGAACCACCAGGAGGATCTCCCTCCATTAGTTTGGAGGACAAGGACTGCCTCTATGGAGGGAAGAGGCGCCCGTGGAGACCACCAGTGGGGGTACCCCTCCGTTTGTTTGGAGGATAAGGACTACACCTACGTGTGGAGTGGACACCCAGAGGACCCGAAAGACATCGCCTTGGTCACTCCCGCACCTCCCCGGAGACGGATGGACCGGAAAAGGAGGACGAGAGGTGGGAGAAAGGGCACAAACAGGTCTTCCCACACGGAACCGACGTTCAGCGAACCGAGCCCTCTCACCGTTCCCGCTGGTGCAGCTAACTGCCCCGCCAGAACACCTTTGGATTCCATCAGCGAGCGCTTTACACCCGGACTTTTTGACATCATACAAGGGGATCGCCATGTGAAAGAGTATGTGGAGGAGTTCCGTACCTTGGTGGATGGGGGGATGTGGAGCGGCGAGGTACACGTAATCATGTACCTCGGGGGATTGGATCCCCGTTTACTAGAGTTGGATGTCTCGAGACTGGTCTTTTGTCTTGGTCTTGTCATGGTCTCGGATCCCTCGGTCTTGTCTTGGTCTTGCTGGTTTGGTCTTGCTGTCTCGGATCGACATTGTGTTCGGGAGATTTGGATTTGGAGCCGTTGTCTGTATCCATGACACGCAATGTAATGTTCGATAATGCAACACTATTATTTTGCTTTTTGCGCCCTTCAAATGCATACAATCAATGACATACATGTATTTTGTTGTGATTCAGACACTTTCGCTCATCCAATCAAAATATGGAAGTGTAGCGCTAGTTAAATGTTAGATCCAGCATTGCAGTGAGCAGTAAGTCGAGTCAGTCAGTTCCAGTAATGTCAGCAGTAGTAGTCTAGTCAGTAAAATACAGAAAGAATGTCAGCGAATTCTTCTGTCATAAAAGTTGCATTCACAGAACACAAAGAGTTTTTTGCGAGACACGTTTTAAAAAAAAAAGCTTTTGGCAAAATGCAGATTTTGCGTTGTCTCCTTGACCGAGACAGCCAGGACTACCTCAACCTTCACGAGGCACCTGGAGCATAAACACCCTGAAAGATAAGCTAGCCAGTAGCTATCTACCCATTTTCAAAATCTTTTAGCTATAATATATTGAAATATATTGAAACCGTTTCAGTGAGCACTTTAAGGGCTGGTATGGTATGGTTTGTTATCGACTTTAATGGGCATACATAACATTGCTGGGCTAACACCGGTGTTGTGCCAAAAAGTGATCATCTGCCAGAAATTGACTGCGGCTTAAAACTTGTGGCTCAAATATTGTTTCTACTTCAAACTTGCTGGATTTCATTCAGGAGGGTTATATGTTATTATACTGCAAATAGTCCCTTATAACTGCTGAAATACCTTGAAAGGAACATTAAAAATGATAATATTCCATTTTATAGCTGCCAAAAATTGATTGCGGCTTTTAACTTGTGGTTGAAATACCGTTTCTACTTCAAACAGGCTACATATAATTCAGGAGGGTTATATGTGACACGTTATATTGCAAACGGTCCATTATAACTGAAGTGCAATTTTTAAAAACTGTTTTAAAATATGAACTGTTTTCTCTCACTTCCTCCTCTCTGAAAATATGGGTATTAATAGTGATGCTCTCGTTCTCCCTCTCTCTCTCTCTCTCTCTCTCTCTCTCTCTCTCTCTCTCTAGTTTTAAGTATTTCATCTTTATTAGTTTATCAATCTGTTATTTGTCCATAATGTCTGTGTTCTATTGTTATATTGCTTGATTACAGTATTTTACCTAAAATTGTGTTGATTGACTAAATAAATGTGACCATTGACCATTGACTAAATAACATCTGCATATCACGTTGTGTTGACTTAACAGGCCTTTAAGGAAGTCTTTTTATTTGGTCTCGGTCTCGGTCTTGGTCTCATCTTGAATTTGTATTGGTCTTGACTCGGTCTGTCTTGGTCTTAATCTTGGTCTTGTCTTGGTCTCAATACCCTCTGGTCTTGGTAGTGTCTTGGTCTTGGTTTAGGCGGCCTTGACTACAAGTCTACCATTTACAGAAAGAACTCGCTCACGTCCCGCTTCCCGTAACATTGTAGGGGGGCGATTCGAACTCGGTCTCGGTCTAGAGCTTTTTCTCAACCTCTCAACTCCCTTCGTTCCTGCACCACACTTCCCAACTCCTCATAGTCCAGATCCTCACATACCAGCTCCTCTCATTCCAGCTCCTCTCAGTCCAGATCCTCTCAGTCCAGCTACTCTCAGTCCTGTCTCACTCTGTCCCAGACAAAACAGTTCTGCTTCTCTCTGTCCCGGATTGATCAATACTACGCCACCTCATCCTACCTCAGTCACTCCAGCCGGCTTCACGAACGCGCTAGCCGGGTTCCCAGATGCTCCCGCCAGCCACCCAGTCTCTCCAGCCGGCCTCTCAGTCGCCCCAACCGGCTTCTCGAACACACCAGCTGGCTTCCCAGATGCTCCGGTCGACTTGTCAGTCGTCCAAGCTGGTTGCACAAACATTACTGCCAGCTTCACGAACGGGCCAGCCGGCTTCCTGGACGCTCCGGTCGGCTTCTCAGTCGTTCCAGCCGGTTTCACGAACGTTACAGCCAACTTCCTGGATGCTCCCGTCGGTTTCCTAGTCTCTCCAGTCGGCCTCATAAATGCTACAGCCGACTTCTCAGTCGCTACTGCCGGTCTTATGAACGCTCCCGCCAGTCTCACAAACGCTCTGGCTGGCTTCTCTGTTGCTACAGCTGGTTTCACAAAGGTCCCAGCCGGCCTTCTGGATGCTTCTGCTGGCCTCCCAGACACTCCAGCCTGCCTTCCGGACGCAACAACTAACATCTCAATACCTCCAGCCAGTGTGGCCCCTCTCCTTACCAGCCACCGGCTCCTGCGCCGGGTGGTCCAGCTCCTGACCATCCGCTGATTCCCGTACCGGACGGCCTCTCTCCTGACCATCCGCCAGTTCCCGTACTGGGCGGTACGATTTCTGGCCAGCTGCCAAATGTCGCACCTGCTGGTCCAGCTCCTGTCCAGCCACCGGTTCCTGCACCGGGCGGTCCAGCTCCTGACCAGCCACTGGTTGTTGCACTCCCAGCCATAACACCTGGTGGATTACTCGCCTCGCCTCCACTGCAGCGGGGTCAACCAGCTCCTCCTCCTCTGCCTTGGTGAGACCTCCTGACTGGTTCCTCGTACTCCCCCCCTTCATTTTTGACTGTAGGGCTGGGAGTTTCTCGTCAGAACATGGTCATGCCTGCGACCTTGTTGCCGCACTTGCGGACAGTCCTGTTGGAGACCACTAAAGGTCGCTATTGACCATGGACTGCATTGGACTCATTCTCTCCTGATCCCTCACACGTGTAGATAGTCCTTCACTGATCACCTCTCACACCTATCACAATTCCACCTTCATCCTCCTGTGTTCTGATTGGCCCTTAGTTTTCCGTACCTGTATTTAGCTTTGTCCTTCTGTTCTGTTCCTCATGGTAGCATACATTCACCCAGTCTATCTAGTTCCCTGTCCTGTGTATATTTATGTCCGGCCATTGTGCCTGTTTTGTTTCTGTCGTGCAAATAAACTCTATGTGCAAATATGGCGGTCTGCATGGGTGCTCTCCCTCATCTTCAGTCACAACAGGACTAGGTCGTGGCAACCTCTTTTAGTTATTTTACATGCTGCAATTAGAAATGATTAAATAAGGTTCAAGACTGCTTTAAATATATAAAATACTGAATGTCACATAACCTTGCAGATAAAACAGCAGTCTGGCTTTCTGTCAAATTTCATATTGACTATACAATTCCCCTACTGACATATAAAGCCTTGAACAGCCTCACACCAGAATACCTCCTTGAAGTTATTTTATACTATGAACCTTTCATGCTCATTCAAGGTGCTAACAATGTGCTTATCCCCAGCATTATGAAAGCTCCAGCAGGAAGATAATTTTCATACTAAGCCCCCAGCTCAGGAATGACCTTCAGATTAACTTTAAGATGAACAGATTAAGTCTCAGTTTTACAATCCAGGCTGAAAACATATTTGTTTAGTCAGGCTTTTTGTAATTAAGGTTTATCTGTTAGATGAAGGGTGTTTTCATGTCTATCATACCTCTCTGGTCTGCCCCCCAGCTAGACTGCAGTAGAGAGTCATGCTGGAGTCTCAGCGTGCACTCCTTACAGAACCAACTCTGCTCTCTGTCAACTGGTTCAGCTGCTATGACTCCCCATGTGCTCTTCCCCCATGCAAAGCAAATGTTGTTTAAAGCTCCAGCGGTGACTTTTGTTCCTGTTCATGCTTGTTGTTACTGACTAGAAACTCACAGCTACTCTTCCAACCCTTACTGACTCTTAACTGTACCAACCCTATTAGCCGTAGAGGCCAATATGTCAGTAAGTTAATTCATGAAGGCCTTCTTTAGTTAGTTATCTCAATAGAGACTCTCTTTTTTTCCCTCTGGTTCGACCAGAGAAGGATGTGTTTCCCTTTTGGTTCCTCCCGATTTTATTCCTCAAGCTTAGGGATTTGCCACTAGGGGCTTAGACCTGGACCTAAAGCTGTTTTGTAGTTTTAGTTACTAATGTTACTAACATTATGGTATTCTTATTTACAGTCTTTTTTTTTACCTGAAGACATACCACCATGTTTGTGACTGATTGCCAGTTAAAGACTTGTGGGAGTTATCAGCTGAAACAGAGGAATATTAACTAATCAAATATGTTTATTCAAAATCATATTAAACTGATCATTCAAAATGTGTTAAACTTGTGGGTGGTGCTTTTCCTCCCACTGACATGTGTGTGTTCTTGGAATAAAAAAATAATTGGGTATATAGGTACACACCCAGCTGTTCCAATTAAGTATCTTACTTGTAACGGTACGGACTAGTTGGCCCTCTGATTTCCGGTCACGTGTTGTTTTTTTTTTTCTGTTTTTAGTCACGTGCCCGTGGGCTTTCTGTTTCCTTTTGTTTCTTTTCTGTTTCTTTTCTTTCTAGAATGTTTTGGG
>JBBJLR010033238.1:0-12504 GCA_037577145.1 Brachypetersius gabonensis
TGCTGCTGTTATAGATTCTTCCTTTTGCTATTTTTTTCTGGCTAAGAACTTACTATAATTTAAATTATGTTTACATTCATTTAAGATTTAAAATTATAAAATATTTTCAGATTTTAGAATGGAAATATTGCATTTCATTTTTTCTAGTTAGTGTCTGGAGTCTTTATCACCAGCAAATCCAAAGAAGAAATACAACACTATGAAGTTTTTACTCACTTTTCGCAGGTGATATCGCCATGGCAACACTCAACTACATTATCGCATATTTTCCTGATATCGTGCAGTCCGAATTAGCAGCTATTGACGTTTAGTAAGGGTGCTCCAACAAAGAGAATTCAGACACTGTTGTTGTTACAGTGCCAACCAAGCTGTAGTGAAACACATTACAAGGTTGTCAATTTGTAAAAAAACAAAACAAAAAAAACAAAACAAAACAAGCAAATGAACCACAAACCAGTGCATTTTTAAAAAGACTGATATAAATAAACAAAACATGTAAGTGGTGTTGTATTTTTGAGTTGAAACTGAAGTATATTTTAACATACACATAAAATATTTTATTTTTTAAAAAAAGTCATGTTTGCATGCTCAGCTGACATTCCGTCCTAAAAATGGAGGTAATGAGTTGACCCTCATTCCTCCAGAATGCGGTGGGAGACACTGCGTCTGCTGCTCCCAAGCATCATTTACATTCATACAGGATCTTTACCCTCCCTCTGGCTCTCCAAGAATGTTAGTTTATAAGAACTGCTGTGCTCTTATTACATCACACAATTCCAGGCAGTAAAGCTACAGTCAATATCAGGTTTCACCAATGGTCTCCACATACATCATATATATGTATATATATTTATATATGTCCAGGGACATGAGTCTACACATATTAAGCCCCTGGAAAGGACATCTTAGGATCAAAGAACTGGAGGAAAGGTCATTCAGAGAATAGGAGAAACCCTTAAGAGATGTTTAAGTATTTAGAGTGAAATTTTAATTG
The DNA here is from genome assembly GCA_037577145.1 of Brachypetersius gabonensis. Classification (NCBI taxonomy): domain Eukaryota; kingdom Metazoa; phylum Chordata; class Actinopteri; order Characiformes; family Alestidae; genus Brachypetersius; species Brachypetersius gabonensis. The sequence continues at coordinate 995 of JBBJLR010033238.1, forward strand.
GCTAAATGCTTTACTGGATAGAAAGAGAACCAGCATCAAACAGATGCTGGTGGGAAGAATTCCTCGAGTCTCTCAACCATGTAATGAATGCAGCACTTTGAAAAGAAGACAGAAACGAACCCACAAGAGGTTACATTCACTTTTCAAGGACAGTTTACGTGGAATTTACGTGTATAACTGTTTGCCATTTATGTGCACAAACACTGAGCCTGAGAAATTTAGCAACAAGACTCTTTTGTTGGAAGTAATTGAGTTTTGTGGATTGTGTCATAGAGGTCACCACAGATGCTCAAGGGAATTCCCAGCACCAGGATCCAACAGAACGGTGCAATTTTAGATCCGGGCAAACCCCATCATGGCCGTGTCTGAAACTCTGAATGAAGCTTTTGTAGCGCACATGTTCATATTGTGCTTTAGACATAAACAAGGCATTGCCTCAGACGTCCATGAAGTCATGTTTTCGTGGGCATACACTAAAATTGGAAACCGGACAAGGACCATAACAAGGGAGCGCCATCATTTAATGATACATTTGATATGTTTTTCTGATTTACTTTGCTATTTTGTGTTGAAAATATCATCGTTCTGCAAATTATATAAAGTCTGATTTCTCTGTCACTGAAATAAATACTTTAAAACAAACAATTATAAAGCAGAGTAACACAAAAACCTAAAGGTCCTCATATAAAACGATGTATAAATGTCTTCGTTGTAAATAACAACCTGAAATCTTGAATATTTCTTCCAGTATTCAGTGGACTGAAACTGATACCGACCATAAAGCCTAGATTAGCTATATTGTTCCATGGCTTTATGACAATCATAAAATGTGAATAGCAAATCCACAACAAGGCCAAACACCATATGTAATCAAGAGTAAATATCACAGAGGAAGTGAAAAGACATCTGTGCTGTTTGCTTTGTGCTACATCCATAGGCTTTCCATAGGATTACAGTTAGATGATTTTATCGGCTGTCTAGGCACATTTGAAGCCAAGAATTCTATAGAGACCTGCCAATCTTTTATCTCTCCTCTTCCTGGCTCTGCAGATTGTGTAGGCTTATTGCACATTGAGGCCAGTGAGGCCATGATATTCAGGGGATCTCTACCATCCTGTTCATTCAGGCTGGGAGCTCAAGCGCACTGAGGCCAGCGGTCAATTCAGGCTTCTTTTCATTGACATCTCGCCAGGAGCTGTGTACACAAAAGCTGTACAAAAAAACGCTAAATGTATGTGGGAAAAAAAAAAACTGTATGATAATTAATCTACGATACAATATATTAAAAATAATCACATAGCAAATAATAAAACAATAATCATTTAAGAGCATTCGGTATACAGTAATCCCCTGCTTTTCACAGGGTTTACGTTCCAAGTAAAGTGAAAATCGTGTTGTGTTTTGGTAAAAAAAAAAAAAAAAAAAAGCCTATAAATGCCTATTTTTATAGTGTAAACCCTCAATATGCCCCCAAATATGATCCCAGAGCACTTTTATTTCATTTTAATCTCAGTGTAATGCATCACCCTTAAATGGAAAGGTAAATAAATAATCAGAATCAGGAAACTTTATTGCTTAAAAAAACGTTAGCATTAACGCTTAGCATTAGCAGCATGCAAAGACTTACACAAAAGAAAGGTTGAAATAACTCTCTCTACCCACATGTTTAGACAGAGCACAGCTTACTAATACTAAATAAACTGAGATAACTTGATAATTTGGGGGGGGGGGGGTGGTTAAAACACTAAGACACGGAGCAGTCATGCTGCAGCAGCTACTTCTTTTTATGGCATTTGACAACTTTTCAATTCGGTTTCTTAGAAAAATCCACGTTAGACTGGATCCGTGTAAAACTGAGGGGTTACTGAACTAACATGCAAACACATTTAACTTGATTTTACATTGAGGAGGGGAAAGTGGTGGACTGGTTAAATGCCAAACTCGTGCCTTCCATTTTCTTCTTACTATCAAAACAACATTCCTCACAAACCTCACACACACACAGTTGCTTCACTTGGTGAATGGGTTAAAAGCAGAGAAAGAATTTCACATTGTTCACACTGTGTGCTGTGCTCACGCATGACTACAAGGGGCCACTTTACTTTACATTTGCCAGGTCAAATCTCTTTGCTACTTCTACTTCTGGGTCCAAACCCGTCACTAACCACCCATAAAGAACCGTCCACTGTAAAGACCTTCAGGGAACCCAAAATAATCAATGTATGGCATCTCTCCAAATAATCCTGTTCAGAACCTTTATTTTTAAGACTATACGAGCTTTCCTTAACAGGGCCCACAGGGTAATTAGTGACTTGACATTTCCCAAGACCACCATCTGTAACAACGCTACTCTTAACTGCTACTTTGGATGGTGAAACCCAGTGGGTGGGAGGAGGAGCTCCTCTGGGCCGAGGAAGGACCCCTCCCCTGCATTTGCTACTTTTAATGATTTGAGGCTCCTTTTTGTGGGAAGGAAGATGTAAAACGGAAACTCATAAAACAAGCGCAGACTGAAAGCCTTCGATCTGAACTGCAGTGTCTTCATCACCGTCACCACTTTCATCATCTCTGTGGCAAGACTTCAAGCTCCCCGTCGTGGCTGAAACGGGCACCATGAAACAAATAAGAGCTAGCGGCCTTCCGCTTATTCCTCCATGGGAAAAGCACTTGTGTGAGGGATAGGAATGAGAATAAAACAACTTGGGGATACACATATATTCAGGGTACGATAAAACTCCATTCATTACAATTTCATTTAAGGAACCCCATAGAAAACATAGTGTTCGCTCGTTCATTGATCAAAATGAGGACGTTCTTGTTTCCTATCTTAACCTATAATGGACGTCTTCGGTTCCTGTAGATCATGACTGTGTTATTTTGTTGTTGCTGTAGGGTTTTGTTTAGCATCTTTTTGTTGCCTGTTGTTTTTTACCACTGTAAATGCCACCGCCTACAGACTAGAGTGACGTCAGAATGTGTATCTACTCGTGATAATGATACAAAAGAAAACACTATTTTGAAAGGCCTGCATAATTTTGAGCTAAAAATAAGCATAAACCTTGGTGTACAGACCCAGAACCCACTGAAAGGGACAGTATGTATAGGCTTATACAGTTGTTTAGAATAATATAAACTACCAATAGAGAACTTAAGTATCATTTTTTTCTGTACATGTAACCAGAACAATTAACTGTTAATTAGAATAGTTAACATTTGCGTTTCAATGTTGAGGCACAAACCTGTTTTTTGCATAGAGGATATTTCCCCAATCTAGAAGAAATGAGGTGCTGAGTCAAACTAACAAAAACAGATTCGGCCGTCTACAGCCTAACCTGTAAGTCCTTACACCATCTGCGCGACTTGCCAGTTCTTTAAGAAGATATCGCTGACGACTGACTTGATTTCATTAATGTCTAGTGAGTGCTAGTGGACCACTAAGCAGACTCGCTGCCTTTAAAGTGCAGAAAAGCGGACAGAAAAGAAACAAGCTCACTGTGATTGGGTTTTTAGTCAGAAAATATCACTGGATAGGAGAGCAGCAGAGAACCACCAAAAAAAAAAGAAGATTGAAACATCACGGTTGTGCCGCTCATTGATTTAGGCTACATCCAGAAGGGATAATGAGAGTCATCAGAGGAGCTGTCAGTGCACACAATACACACATGCTGTTCGGATCCTCTCTGGCACGACCCTGGCTACGACCCAACAAAGCTCTGAATTCCAGAGCCATTCACATCCACTTGTCTGCACACTTCTATTTGATGCCTGCCCACTGAAATCTCTCTTCTATCACACACACACACACACACACACACACACACACACACACACACACACACACACACAGAGACCTTCCTAATTGACTTGCCAGTTAAAAGCGAAGGAATGTTATGTTGTGTGCACGAATGAGGTGAACACGTCTTCATAGTGAACCATAGTGTTGAGACACCTCTATCAGAGCAAACATAATTCATATAATCCCCTGAGGGTTAGGATGCTTGACTGAAAGGGGTGTAACCATGGTTCCCCAGAATCTTTGGTTTAAAGGTGAAGATTTGTTTGAACAGTTTTGATAATGTTTGTGGTAGAACCATCCTGATTCTACAGAACTACACAAGACAAAATATTATGCACTACATTGTTGAATGCTTTGCAAATGGTGTGGTACTACTCTGGCGTGCAGTTCTAGATTTGAGAAGGACAAGACCCATAAAACAGCTTTCGGATTTCCACTTTTTTGATACTGTATGAAAAGCAAGACACTCTTTGAGCCAAAAAGGGATTCTTTGGCTGGATTAATTACATGATCCGAACAAGATCGGAGACAGCTGTGGTTTGTAGGGTGGCAGTAGCTCAGTGGGTAGGATACTTACCTCCAGACCAAGAGGTCGTGGGTTCGAATCCTATCTTCAGCACCACCACTGGGTCCCTGAGCAAGACCCTTAACCCTGAGTTGCTCCAGGGAGAGACTGTCCCCTGTAGTTAGGGAATGAAAGTCGCTTTAGATAAAAGCCTCTGATAAATGTTTGGTTAAGATTTAAAGCTTATTTACAATAATTCTCTTTACTCAACACTGCAGTGGTGTGCAGGCCTGGCACCTGCAGTGTGCAGTTCTCATGTTTGTTTTGTGGAGTCGACTAGTTTGAATGAATACTGAGAAACGCAACATGAATTCTACTCAGCATCCAAAACCAGCCACACGTTCTTCTTTCAACTGCAAAGATGCAGAACGACTGTTTAAAACCAGCCTCCGTTTAACCACAATCTCAGTCCTCCAGCTTCTCTTTTAATGTGCATCAAAACAACACTCCCTGTTTACACCACGCCAGGTGATGAGCAAAGTTATTTACAAAGTTTTTAAATCCAAAAAATTCATCTGTTCCTCGTTTGATCTTGTTAATAAGTCTTGTTAATGAAAAGAGTATCAAACTAAGTACATACTAAACATACGACTCAACCAGCAACCAGCATTCTGCCACAACGAGATCACTGTTGTCTCTGAGCTAAGAATTCTTTTCATGTTTCAGTAGTTTGAAGCTCTGTCTCTGTTCTAATGTTGGTCTTTACAGTCTCGACAGGAAGAAGCAGGAACTTACCCCGTCTCCTCACAACAAAAGTCAAAGATACTGGAAACCATCGTATTATTACATCCACGTTTTCTTTCCCACTGCATTCCAATAGAAAGCAGCACTCTGAAATCGGACCGAACCAAACCAGCCAGTGCAGGGGCCCGCACGAACTCTGGGTTCTCCTTCATTTGCCTTCATTTTTACTTCTAAACTGAAGCACTGTGTATCTGCAGATACGCTTAACGGTAAAACTCACGCGTTTACACGTTTACAAATACATTATTATAATAGTTACAATCACACTTCCACTCTCCCCAACCTAACTTCAAAATGGTATGCCCCTCACTTCTCGCTACAAACTTTCCCCCCATCAAGAAATCCCTCCTCTGCAGAGTAACATAGTAACAGCGCTCACAGTCCGTCTTTTCATATGTATGTGTTGCAGCTCATAGCTATCGTGGATTTCCCATCGGAGAGCCTTTAACACCTCAGAATTTCACAAGGTGCAAAAGCCAAAGTGTAAATGAGGCAAACGAATGTTCATGCTATTGAACACAAGCACCCCCCCCTCCCCCCCTCCACCTCTTGAAAATAATTACCATGCGAAAGGGTTCATTTCGGACTCAGGAAACAAATCTGTTGGAAACGAACCTAGGTATAAAAGGGAAACTCAAAATGGCTTTATTTTTCGGGGAAAAATGTGCTATGACAACTATTTAATCTTCAGATAAGTCACCAACTTGAACACCTGCAATATAAAAAAGTGCACTAACAAGAAGTTGTACAAATGTTTAGGGTTAATGCTGGAGATGTTCTGTTATACATCCCCTGGGAGACAGTCGATGTGGTAGTAATGGAGAGAGGCCAAGTGTTTGAAAATGTGTAACACCAGATGTCAGTAGAGTGTTGTAAATTATGCCAGTGTGTAGAAACAGCACGCAGAAGAGGTGGAAGAAACAAAAATGTGAAGACAAGTAGACACAACAAAAGCATGACAGAAAGACCCCACTGGGAGAAGCTGGGAGGTAAATGCTACATGGACTGAGCACAGGGGGACAGGGAGGTACACAATTACAGGACACTAGACTGTGATTTTAAAATGAACAAAGTTGTTTTGAGTATATTTATTATTGTATGTCAGCAGTGCTTCTCTTCACTGATGGCAACTGTGCCATCCATTCCATCCAGAGAACATCCATGAAGACAAGGTGAAGCATAAATAAACCCACTGTCATGGGAGTTGAGGGACGTTTTGGCAAGACTACAATGTCACATGCTTTGGAGAAACAGTCAATCATGTTAACATTTAACTTTTAGAGTGAAACAAATTTTTAAAACTTGCATGTCTTTGCCGGTTTTGCTTGACCTGACCATGCCATTCAGTTAGACAGACTAGAAAACCTGGATAAGCCCCATCCTGGTTTAAATCATATCTGAGTGACCACAGCCAGTTTGTAAGTGTAAATGGTGAATTGTTTGTTGTCATAATAATTAAGTATGGTGTCCCACAAGGTTCTGTCCTAGGACCTCTGTCATGAAACCACAATGTACAGTTATCCAGTTATGGGATCAGCTTCTACTGCCATGCAAAAACACACTATTATAAATATATTTACATTTTTACATTTACGGCATTTATCTGACGCTCTTATCCAGAGCGACGTACACCAGTGCTTAAGTCTGCAACTGTTTCTTACCTGAAAAACAGCTTAAATCCACGTCAACTATTTAACCAAGATACTGCAGTCAGAGCATCTATACCTCACCTGTCTAATACTAATTAGCCAACACCTACCAAACAATACATAAGCCATAGAGAGCAACAACATAAGCCATAGAGAAGTCAAGGGAGAGGTAGTTTTTTTTCACAAATAAGTAAGCAGTAGGATAGGGACATAGTTAGTCGCCGAAGTGCTCCTTGAAGTGGTGGGACAGTCTGAGATGTGGGTTGAGGCCTGGTTGTCGTTGGAAGGGAAAGAGAGAATAACTTGTGTATCATCAACGTAGTGGTGGTATGAGAAACCATGTGAGGCTATTACATCCCCAAGAGAACCAGTATAAAGAGAAAAGAGAAGTGGTCTTAAGACTGAGCCCTGTGGGACACCAGTGGATAGTCTACTTGGAGCAGACTGGGTGCCTTGCCGTTCTACCTGGTACCTCCGGTCATCAAGGTAGGATGCGAACCATTGCCAGGCTGTGCCCGAGATACCAAGGTCGGAGAGAGTGGTAAAGATAAATATATATAAGCTTAGACTGCTCACTCATAACCCAACAGAAACTGTGCTTCAACTATTGCTAACTAGAGACTCCTGCCACACTCTAACCAAATCAACTGCTCATAGCTGTTGATATTAATTATAGACTTTTGCTAGAGAGCCTGCTGGTCATCAGTAAATGTTACCTCTCATCATTAGTCACCATTCCTCCGAGTTTCATTCTATCGTTCTCTCTACGGCTAGCTCTCTTTCTGCCGTAGCAATGTAAATTTCCCACTTGTGGGACTAACATCATCACCATCATCATCATCATCATCATCATCATCATCATCGTCATCATCATCATCATCACCATCATCATCATCACCATCATCATCATCATCATCATCATCATCGTCATCATCATCATCATCACCATCATCATCATCACCATCATCATCATCATCATCATCATCATCACCATCATCATCATCACCATCATCATCACCATCACCATCACCATCATCATCATAACCATCATCACCATCACCATAGTCATCATCATCATCATCATCATCATCATCATCACTATCATCATCACCACCATCACCATCATCATCATCATCATCATCATCATCATCATCATCATCACCATCATCATAATCATTATTATCACCATCATCATTAACATCATCATCATCATCATCATCATCATCATCATCACCATCATCATCATCATCATGAATCAAGTTGTACTATGTTCATTCTGATGAGTTCAAGACCAGTAATTTAATTTGATTTAAATGTTATTTTATGCTCTGATACATTATCTTGTTTTTTTTATTAATAATCTAACACAGTAAAAAAATGCCAAAAATAAAAATAGGAATTCTAACATTGTCTGTCCCAAAAACAAAACATGTTTTATGTCTAAAGGTGACATATTATGCAACACTGCAACACTATGGGTTACAAAACATGTTCATGAAGTGCTTTGCACAGAATCACTCTCACATAAAGAGATTCACCAGCTTTATTCTCCACAGTTTCAGTCCCTCTTAAAATGAGCTGTTTGGACGCTCCCTTATTCTGATATTCTAACATGGGATATTTGCATAGAACCGCCCCTCATCTGTTGAGCCCCCACCCACTAGATCAGTTGAAGATCTGCCATTTTTTGGTCTGCTGCTTTTACGAGTAGCAGAAGACGCCGAGCGCTGTGTCTACAGTCAAAGGCAAGTCACTCATGAAGTGTTGTGTTCATCTGGCTCTGACTCGGGGTCCAACATATAGAGCTGATAGCGCCTCTGTTTTCTATCTTTTTAATGTGCGTTAAATGTCCCAATACTTTGGTCCATGTAGTGTATCTCTCACTCTTTCTTTCTCCCTTCTTTCCTTCCTTCAGCCTCGTCACCAAACAGGATAGAACTACTATCACAGACCGAAGGGATGGAAGGAAAGAAAGAAACACTTTCGCTGGTGTTAAGGACATGGATTCTAATCCAGAATTTAAATGAGCAGCTTAAGTGTGGGATGGATGGGGCGTTGCCAGCAACAGCTTATTTGTATAAAAGGGACAGAGCCCTTAAACGGGCCTGAAACTGAAGAATAAAGCTGGAGAATCTCTTTATGTGACAGTGATTATGTGTAAAGAACTTCAGGAACATGTATTGTTGCCCATAGACCTTTTATAGCTAAAGTGAGTTTTATATAATATGACCTCTTTAATGGCAGACCTGAAAGTTAATGGATACCTCTTTTTGATCCATGTGCTGTTTGTCTTGAGGACAGTGATTGGAATGAGGGCTCAAGACTTAGGCCAAAGGTTCACGTTTAATATTTACAACCCACACCAAACTCTAATAGTCACAATTTGTGACTTGTCTTCTGAATCTACAAAGTACACTTATATGGTGGAAAGTACTTCATGACCCCTGAAACTCGAAACAGTTCATAACTGGCTGTAACCTCCTGAGACCCGGCCCATTCATTTCTGTCCTTTATAGTGGACATTTTGTATCTGGAGACCCCATCAAGCCCTATAGTGTTCTGTAGAGGAGATCCTGGGCTCCAGTGATGCTCCTGTGAGGGTTTGCATGCTGGAACAAGGACTGCAATGGCAAGACAGACATGAGGAGCAGCGAATGCAGGATGTTCCTCTGTAGAACCAAAAAGAAAACCAGGATTATTACAGATAAACTATCCAGAGGATGTTCTGGGACTTATAATTCACTGCTGAACTAAAATACAGGTTTCGTTGTCCTTGCAAGCAACAAGCAACAGAAGAGATACAGAATTTTGATCAAATTAAATGTGTTCTTGGGTTAATTTCACTTTTTTCATTTTCTAAATTCACTTTCCAATCGTCCTGTTGTCCTCTTCAGTGGACATCTGGGAAATTAAAATAAAATATATATTTAAAGAGATTTAAATTGTAAGTTGTTTTAGGCCCAAATAGGCAGAAAATTACACAAAAAATAAAATTGTAAGACACGTTTTTTCTTTGTTTCTCAGGAGGGTATAGAGGATTTCCAGATGGTTCCTAAGTTTGCATCTGTTTGGAAAACCGTTTGGGGTCGTGGATCTTCTGCCACCCCTTTTTTGTAGGTAAAGTTTTTTTATTTTTTATCAGTGTGCTACTCAGCATGCATGCAAACATGTGTTCATTTAACTTACTCTCACAGAAGTCATTTATTTTTGAGCAAACGCAAAACTGACCAAATCAGAGTCACAGAGGCACAGAGACTGAAACAGTTTAAAATACGAAGACAACCACAATGACCAGCTGAACTCCACACATTGCACACATATGAATTAAACAGGTTCAGCTATTTGCTCACCATATACATGAGAAAGCCACAGCTACGGTTTTCTCTCAGTGCCTTCTAATGTCTAAGCAAGTTTCTCAACTTCCGGGGGGCATAACTAGGTTGTAGCGCGCTCTCTAGCCTTACATCCCCTTTGGTCTGTCTGTTTTCTCGAGAAAACTCTTTTAGCTCCTGCTTCTTCTCTCACTGCATTGCTCTCGTCTATAAATCTTGAGTAAAATAAGTTTTAAATAAGTGTAGAAGATAATCAGAAAAAAATCTGAATATAAATTTTTCAGAATAAGAATCAGAATCAGAAAACTGATTTCATTTCACTTGTGAAAACCAGACAAAAGAAACGGGAAAGCATGTGAATGTGTGTGTGAAAGCGTAACTGAAGGCAGGGGTGACTGGGAAAGTTTTTGAAAAACAAATCTGAGTGGCACTTTCACATCTCCTCACTGCTCTGAATGTCGTTTTGAAACTTTTTTTTTTCATTTAAGAACCACTTTTTTTCTTTTTTTTTTCATTTTAACTCTTTATCTCCGCTTTTTTCACAAATTTGAGAAACATTTTAACTTTGAAGAATCCTCCACATAATGTAAGAATTCACAACCAACTAAAACTTTTCTGTAAAACTGTACATCCGAGCCACGAACCCTCTAGGAATCCTTATTTACAAAAACACTCGAGTGTATTCACCGCCTCCCAACTTTCTTCTTTCTCTTAAGACTTGTTAAAGACACAGTCTTTCATTTGTCTTAATGTTTAAATGCTGCCCACACACTTACTGAAGAAGTGTTTGTATTAGTCCTTTTAATAATTACTAACTTCTATGTTTTTAACTAAAATTAGAAATCAATACAGGAGTCGCAGCTGCAAAAACCATTTGCTGCAAAAATGCTTGCATCAATCATCTAATAATTTAGGTAGGCAAGGTTCGGACATCGTTGATGTGAAAGTGACTGTTCTGTCATACTCGAACACACCAGAGTGGGCTTCAGCAGATCCTGATATTCTAGCTGGTCTGGATGTGCTGATTTTAGCGACCTGTTCAGTAAACTTCAAAACGCGACAACCAGCCTGGTTTTCCCCACCGACTCGGAACAAATTCATTTCAAAACTCCAGTGCCAACAACATGAACCACTGAACCCATGTAATCAGCATTCATTTTGACTCAGACCTTTCATTGATGATCTTAAAAACTAGGCTAAACTAAAGACTTTAATGTATTGTAATTACTGTCCCATTTAGTGCTGCACGATATCAGGAAAACATGCGATATGCGATAATGAAGTTGAGTGTTGCCATGGCGATATCACATGCGATAAGTGAGTAAAACCTTAGCCTTTATAGTGTTTATGTTTTTCTGCTTTGGATTTGCTGGTGATAAAGACTCCAGACACTGACTAGTCTATGCAGAAAAAAATGAAATGCA
>JBBJLR010033275.1:0-12503 GCA_037577145.1 Brachypetersius gabonensis
AGAGAGAGAGAGAGAGAGAGAGAGAGAGAGAGGATTTCAACCTGCTGTTTTAGTTTTTAACCACTAGAGGGCATAAATAACAAACTAATTATGAGGGAAGGGTGTGTTTTCCTGATGATTTTCCATTTTCCTGGAACTGAAACTTTATTCCATAACTGAAAATGTATTTAGTGTTCAACAATATTAAATATGAAATGATATAATTTTTCTTTTTTGAAAAATTGTTTTTATTTTGAATTCAAAAATATAAAACACAATACAAAGAAAAATGATATAATTTTTTTAATAATTTGCAGGATGTCTAATATTCATTTGAGATGGCCAGCAGTAGGTGGGTGTTCTGACCTCTGGAGCTGCTTGTATTGGCTGAGGTCCTCCAATTCAATGGCTTGAATTTCATTTTGGTCCAAATGCAGCTCATGGAGACTCTCAGGTAGGTCTAATATAGAAATGGATAGAATAGAACAGAATAGAATAGCACAGCATAGAATAGAGAATTAATCATGTTTTTTATTAATTAACCTGTAAACATTTTCATTTACATTTTGTTTCTTAAAAATTTGCATGTTCTGTGTTTTGAACTCCCTGCAAACATTTTGTAGTCATAAAGCATCCATGAGTTTCACAAAACGCAGGTCAATGTTTTGTAATCATCAGAAACCACAACAAACATTTCTAAACCAGTTTTTCATGCTGATTTCAGATCTGTCACATCAACTTTTTGAACTATAAGTAATATTAGATTTGCAATAGACTAGCAGGCGTTTTTTATTAAACCGCAATCACCAATCAAGGAACTGTTTATCTATTTTCAGTGTGAAGTCAGACAGGCCACACTGTGGCATAGATATAATGATCAGTGTCAGTCAGCTACCACTGTTTCTTCACAAACACTCAGCATATGATTATTATACTAATTAGACCAACTATCATGTAATATATAACTGGCTTCATCACAAAAACTGGATAGATTTGAAATCAGCATGAAAAACACTACAAAACCCACATACACCTGACCCTGGTGATTTGACCTGTGTAATTAAAAGAAGACGTCTTTTCCAAACTATACATAAAGCTTTTTTGGGCTAAAAGCACTTTACACCTGAAAGGTCTGATGAGTGCTGATATCACTACAAGGTGATGAACTTCATGGCCTTTGGCAGTATTTCCTAAACTAGCACTGTCACTGACACACTGTATATGGGAGTCCTCTACATAATATACTTTAAACTGGCAAAAATTCCCCCTGGAGTATATAGATGATAAATGTCCTGTATTACCATTAGGCACTCCAGTAAGTTTGGCCTCAGAGATGCGTAGGTAGTTGAGCTTGAGGCCGATGAATGCTCCAGGCTCAAAACCACTGTTTTGCAGGGGATTACGGCCCATTTCTGCAGAGACAATACAGAAAACACCCACTGACTGATCATACTATTGATTTAAAGTACTTTTAGTTAAGAGGCACAAAAGGAGAAGGTCAGCAGCACGGAGCACCTGCACCCCCTCTTTCCTTTCATGTAGTTGAACAGCACTGGTGTAAAAGTAGGATGGAGAGGATGTTTGAAGGTACACACAGGAGGATGTCAAAAAAGTAAATAGTCTATTGCCTGTAATCCCAGTAACATATTCTGAAATTTTAAAATCTCTATGAAACTTTCTGTAAAATGTCACAGCACAACAAGAGCAGCTGTGTAGGTGAAGAAATGCATACTGGCTAAAAAGAAATTCACACTTGATTCTCTACTGGAGTGGTGAGGGTCCTTCTGTGTTGGGGGTTTGCATGTTCTGTGTGGTTTTCCACTGGGTACTCTGGTTTCCTCCCACAGTTCAAAGACAGGAACATCAGATAAACAAGAGATGCTAAATTGCCTCTATTGATGAATGTATTTGTCTGCCCTGTGTTGGACTGGTTAGCTGTCTAGTCTTTCTGACTTTTCCCCTATGGCTGCTCTGATAGGCCCCCATGGCCCTAATTAAGGTAAGTGAAACTGCATGCGTAAATCATCTCACGCGAACTTCAAACTGGATCAGGTGGCCATGCTGGTTTGCCATATGTCGTTTTTCACATTGTTTGCTCTGTTTACTGTGTGGTGCAATGTCCATTCCAAAATGACAGAAGCATACTTCACTTCGTTTGGCATAAGAAGGAGGTTAGAAAAAATGACATTTAGCCAAACTTTCACTTTCTGATGATATACGGTGTCTCTGAAACTACATTAAGTGTTTAGGTAATATAGCTTACCAATCACATGCATGTTGCCCAGACCTGAGAAGCTCCCTGCGGCTACCTTTCGGATGCGGTTGTCATGGATACGGAGTTCCACAAGTGATGCGGGCAGGTTGCGGGGGATGGAGGTGAGGTGGTTGTGGGAGATGTAGAGTTTCTGCAACCGTTTCAGAGGCAGGAAGGCCCGAGGGTGAACCCTAGAGATCTGATTACTCCTCAGTACCAGAGCCTAGCACAAACACACACACACACACACACACACACACACACACACACACACACACACACACATATCCAGGTTAGTCATTAATGTAACACACACTCACTCGCTGCTTTGTAGCTCCGCCTTGCTGGTGTATATTTAGTTGCTCCTCTGTTGATGCACAGTCTATGTGGGGCATTTGGTTTGAACTTTGTGGTCATCGGGTCCAGTAAGATACTACAACCCACACTGGCCATTCTCTCACTCTTTTTGTGGTTTTTGACCACAGAGATGTTCTTGGCTAGATATTTTTGAGTGGTGGACTACTCTTAACCAACAGTGACACTAACATGTGGGAAAGCCCCAGGAACTGAGCCTACACCTGTACCAGCACAACGCACACTCCTATATCAGTGTCACTGCTGTGCAGAGAATGGCCTACTACCCAACTAATATCTGCACCAAAGAGGTCAGATCAGTTATGAATCAAATATTCTGCAGTGTGTGGAAGTACAAGGTGGTGGTTTCTAACTAAGTGATTGTAAACTGTTTTCTGATGTGTGTGTGTGTGATGTCCGTGCTGAGTTCATTCTCTCACATAGAGGTTGGTGAGGCCTTTAAAGTCTCCCTCTCGGATCTCAGTGATCATGTTGCACTGCAGATCCAGCAGCAGTGTGTCTGGTGGAATGTCATATGGTACGTAGCTGAAACCTGTAAAACAAAATAAAACTGAGAACTTAGTTATGAGAAAAGTGAAATTTCCTCCCTTACGCCAAACATAGCTGACCAGCCAAGACGTGTTTTGCTACTTCAGTTTCACACTGGAGCTATGAGACTAATAAGTAGCCGTAGAAAGTTAGCATTAGCCAGCTAGCATGATGTACAGTGCATGTTTCCATATTTCACACTTGTCTCAAACCGTGTGGAACTGTGATACACTTTCTTATGTGGACACTGTATGGCACACTATTATACCTGTATTATTATCATTTTTACATTATATAACATACCACGAATTACTGAGTAAAAGCACAAGAGATCAAGAGATTTAAGCTTTTTAAGGGCAATACATTGAATATTTCTCTAATGCCTATTTGCCACATAATACTTTTTCACCTACTGTGTGTACTTAAGCTCTAAGAAAGCTGAATGATTGTATTTCCTTTACAAATTGTCCTTATGTCCTCCTTTTTAAAATCCTTTAGGTTACTCCAGTTCACATGCAAACTCTTCCGAAAGCGGTAATTGCTCAGCGACTGTGTATATGTGTCTGTGTGTGTGGTGATGTGGGCTACTTTTCCCCACCAAGCGTGCTCTATAATTAACATGGAGTCGGACCAGCATGGCTCCACGTAGCACATAATGACGAAGGAAGAAAAAGAGAGAGAAGGACATAGACAGAGAGAGGGACAGTAGGAAAGACAATAAGAGAGAGGGGATTGAGACACTCAATGAAAGAGAGGTAAAGTAGGAGAAAGAGTTGGTAAAGAGGAAAGGAGGAAGCGTGAAATTATAATAATAGGGAAGAAAGGGGGAAGGAAGAAGAAAAAAAGAAAGGATAGTAAAGAGGAGATAAAGAAAGGAGAAGAGAGAGAGGCTAGGAGAGAAACAAAAAAAGACAGAAATGTGAGAGAGAGAAAAAGAGAGAAGAGAGAAAGAGGAAAAATTCGAAAAAAGAAGGGAGAGAGAGTGACGGCAGCATAGAGGAGAAAGAAAATATACAGAGAAATTTTTTTCCCTTGATGTTAAATAAATATCTGCACCTCAGAAAAGTGTTGTATCCTGGCATGTGGTTACCGCGGTAACAAGAGTTTTCAAATGACCGCTTTTGAACTTCGTCATTTACAGAGAAACAGACATCACTGTTTATGGCGTATTTTTCGTGGCGTAAAGTGAGCAGCTGCTCAGGTGTCTGACCACACACCACATGCTCTGATGTCTGGGCCAGTTTAGCCCAAACTGAGGCTTAGCGGCCATGCGTCGTTTAGAGCGACGTTTAGGCTGTTTTCTCTGCCAAGCTTTTGATGTGAAGGCCAAAATCTCTTAATTCTTTTCATCTTAATCCCAAAGACCCTTTACATTTCCTATCAGAGCACCAGAGATTCCGCCATTCTTTCTTTTTTTAGTGCTTCTTTCATGCCGTTGAGGGTAGAGGCAGTGCTAAAGTGCATGAAGGAAATGATGGGCAGGTCTTTGATGTCAGACAGTGGTGAAATATGGGTCAGGAGAGAGGATATGAGAGTGATATCCCATAGTAATCACTACCTGCTGCAGTCTGCTCACTGTCTGTTCATCGTTAAAGCAAAAGTTTGGTCAAAATCCAAAAGAAAATTGACCCAATTTTCCCTTTGGCCCAGAATGTCCATTCATGATTCCCAAGACAAGTTTAGTGTGTGAAATTGGCTTCTTCGGTTTTGCACTGGAACTACAAGCTTATGTTTTTAAGCAAGTGTATGTTTTTAAGAAGTTTATGTGTTAGTGGGGTACGTGTGTTTTGATGTTTTCTTGCTCGTTGAATTTGCCACACTTGCTACTCTATACCGAAGCCACAAAGCTTCCTGGACAGTCAAGTGAGCAAGACAAAGAAAGACAGATAGACACTGACGCACTGAGGGAGAGAGATAGTAATGAGAGGCAGTTGAGGAAGATAAAGAAAGAAATGTGAAAGAGACAAAAAGGAAAAGGAGAGAGCAACTACAAGGCTTCTTGGCTGCTTGGGTTGTTTTGTTTCGTTTTGTTATGTACTTGTGAAAACTAGAGTATTCTACTGTTTTTAACTATATGACATCCTACAGTCCATGTTTATAGATAACAGTGTGTCATACAGCGTCAGAAACCACATGGGTAAGTCTGAACATGGCTTGAAGCGACTGATTTTAGCATGAGGCTAGCATAACGCTAAATGCTGAGGTATAATTTAGTATTTCTTGTTAATTGCATTAGCCTTGAAGCTCCAGTGGAAAAAATAAAAAGACACTTTAGAGAAACTTTAGAGACCTAACATAAAGTAAAGTGTGAACACACCACAGCACAGCACACAGAGTGAACAATGTGAAATTCCTTCTCTGAATTTAATCCATTCACTAAATGAGGCAGTGGGCTGCCACCAATGAGGGCACCCGGGCAGCAGTGTGTGGGGACGGTACCTTGTTCAATTATACCTCAGTGGTGCCACTAGCAGTTCTGGGATTCAACACCACAACGTAACCAGCTGCTCACCAACATGCCTTAGTTATCGACTTTATTTGTAGTAAACACTGGACTAAACTGATATTAGTTCCCTACATTTTACTCATATTATTCTTGTCTGTTTGTGCTCATATTCTTGTATATTCCACTCTGTATTATGGTCCGGTCCACCCACCAAGATCAGAACACTGCACCACCCTCAGGTTACAGGTGCAACCAAAAGGGCAGGTGGGATGCTCGGGCTGGGGGAGTTCGTCGATTGCTGACCCTTCTTCCTGGTCCTTCATCATCGTCATCAGCAGGTCACTCACATCAATGTCCTTGCCAAAATCCCAGAATCCTCTCTGCTGAAAGGGCAGTGCAGAGGTGAGCAGCGGCAGGAGCAGGGCAGTCACAGCAACAGTCAACATGGTTGCTGAAGTGGAGCAGGGCAGGATCTGTAAGACACGCAGAGATTGACATATGTAAAGCTACAGAGAAAAGTAAAGAAGCAAAGAAAGTAACAAACACAGAAATTAATAAAAGAAAGAAAGAAAGAAAGAATGAAGAAGAAAAGAAAAAAGTGCAAAACAAGGGATGAAAGAAAGAAAGAACAGAAGAGGGAAAATGATAGAGGGGATGAAAGAATGAAACAAAGAAAGCAAAAAGAAAGAAAGAAGGCACAAAATATAGTAGAAACAAAAGAAGTTACTTTTCTTCATAATTCATAGAAAAACTGTTCATTCATCTGTTTGTCACTTAGAGCATTCCTCTTTAAAGTCCTCTTTCTCTTTGCTCCATGCACGTCTTTCCAACAAATCTATTTGATGCTTTTCTAAAATCACTGAATCACCTGTAGGCTGCAGAAACAACACACCTGTACTTGTTTCTCTGACCTGATTATCAGGTTTAAAATACTCTGTAATTTGTTTTGGAGGATGTCAAGGTTTCTGGCACCAAGAAAGCATCTTTTCCAGGTGAGTGAAAAAAATAGCACAACCTAGCTGTCCGTGATTCATGTTCAGATGCTCACTCCATTGTAAGGCCATTGGACTGGAGTCAGCATGGGCATTCTGGCTGGTGTGCAGCTGTGCAGCCCCATATGCTTCTGTGGAATCAGACCAGACAGGGTTGCTTTCACTCACCATAAGCATCAGTGATCCTTGGGCAAACATGGATGCAACTTTTCCCTGGTCCCTCTTTGTTTTTACTAACCACCGAAACCTACATTACCCCATGAGACCTGCTCTGACTCAACTGTCCAGCTATCACAATTCAGCACTTTTCATTTTTTCATGGTTTTTTCAAGATCTGACTATTCACTTTTTTTTTTTTTCAAGATCTGACTTCACTTATTTCACTAGATGCCACTGCATCAAGATAAAAAACGTATTCACTTCTCCTGTCAGTGGTTTATACACTTCGTTAATGTAGCTTGAGGCTAAATATCGTAGTTCATTCTGTTTTTTGTAAGACCAGTATATCATTAGGACAGACATTAACTGTATGGCAGGAAAAATATAGGCAAAACTCACAGAGTAAGTTAAGCCATGCGACGACAGCTAGTGCACAAAAACACATTTGTAGGTCGAGCATGTCTAGGTCAGTCCAGTTGTGTTTGTTTAGCTTTTGTTAAATAAGCTTTTTCAAAAATAAGAGCATCACTGAGGAAGACAGAGATGAAGAAAAAACTATGCAAGCAGCAGCACAAGAAAAAAAATATTAAGTGCATATTAAGTAAAAAAAAAAAAAACACTTCTAAGGATTATGATGAAGACCACTTACAAGAACTGAAACTCCCTAAGAGTATGAAGAAGAACCACTGAGGTAAAACAAAAGTAAAAGAGAAAACCTCACAACGAGCATGTGGGAGCTGTCATATCATAATTTCATCAGAGACTGGACAGGTCTCAGTGTAGGTTATACTTAAAAGGCCTTTGTGATTAATGTCCATTGCTCTACGGCCTCACTGGCATTCACCAGGAGCACAATTTGTATAGCGTCATTTCTGTGCACTCCTGAATCAACCCAGACTTGGCCTGGAGGTGTGTTTGGGTGAGAAGTGCCCAGAACATCTGTGAGTGTGTATTCCTAAAACGGTCTGTTTTACACACACCATGGAGATCACACAATTTTCCAAAACCTGCAGTGATAAGTGGTGAGGATTGTTCTTCTTCTGGTTGTAATTGTGCAAAAGTAGATGTTTCTGGTGGCCAAGCAAGGATGTAGAACCACACACAAGCGTGCGCACACACACACACACACTCACACACACACACACACACACACAAACACAAACACAAAATAAACTTCTGTTTGAAAACGTCTCATACTGTGTGACAATTATGGCTGATATTTCAGACACATTTCAAGTTTCACAGTAGTTCAATAGTTAGAATTTGTGTCCTGATTTTATTTAGAGACATTAAAACATATTCACTTTATGTTCAAAAGTGTTCCAAGTTCTCCATGACTAATGGGAAGCATTGGCTAAAAGGGTATAAAGCCCACCAGCTGTGTTTTCTGGAGTTCTGGAGCTCCATCCAGTACCTTCACTAAATTGACTTCACTTATGCTTTTATGGCTGAAAACAATCAGATCCTCACAGCAATCTTCCAGCATCTAGTGTAAGATGTTCGTAGAGCTGTTTCCATTGGGTAAAATGTCACTGTTCAAGGAGAATTTTCTCAAACTCCCAACATTTAACAAGGTTTTGGTGTTTTTTATAAAGAGGATTTTGTCTGAATTATTCATAAACTGTTGATGCATGTAACAGACAACGTTTGTGTAAGTTGCTTCTACTAACACGTTAATTTCTAGCAAAAAATCCATCGTCCTGTAAATTATTAGCTATACATACAGCGCCATATATCTAATAATTTACAGGACGATACAAAGGCTTAGTCAGCTCTAAATATACGGTGCCGTATAGTCAGCTCTATAACCATAGCAAGCTGGGTAAAAAGTCATAAAAAATTAAGCTCATGTGGTTGATGAGCTTAATTTCATGCTACTTTCAAACCTCCCACCTCTGAGTACAGGTGACTGTGACCTCCGGGCCTGGTGCGCCATGCCCCCTAGTCCTCTGCTGGGTTGTTTATGTTTGGGCACTGAGCAGCAGAGGCTCATTACGTTCAGGTTTCTGATTGCCTTGCTAACCACCACGCCCAAACATAGACAACCAGCACATGGACGAGAGGGCATGGCGGACAAGGTCCGAACATCATGAATGCAAAAAAAAAATGCAGTGGATATCTGCGGTTTCCATGACAGTGCGGGGTTTTCCGCTAACAATTATGAATTCTCAGAAAGAATCTGCGAGAGATGAAGCCTCCACTGCTGAACCGCAATTAAGCAGGGGTTTACCGTACATACTATAAAATATAAAATGATTTTGTATTGTTTTTGGTATACTATTAACTTAGTAGTATGCAATTGTAGAGGCATGTTTAAGTCAAGTAGGTGTTTATTGTGAAATGAAATAAAGTGAAATTAAACTTAGTTCCTGTAGAATCATGGTGCAACCCAAACTACAAAGTGAGAATGCCACAAGACTACATTGCTGACTGGACATGTCTTAATAAAGAGATAACAATTTACAGGACAATAGAACATACAGTGCCATATAGGAGCAGTAATAGTACTAGAGGGAATATAGTGTATTTAAGCAGCAGAATCATTTAGAGTAAAAAAACAAACATGAATGCAAAGACCGAGTGGTGTATGTGAGTATTTGTGATGCACAGTTTGTTTCGCAGTTTTGACCGTACGAAGCTGTGAAGCAGCTACAGGGAATATTCTCTATAATCCCTCTGTGAAATGTGGTGAGGACTAGGGGTGAAAGGGTGCTCTCTTCACGGTCTCTGCAGGAAGTAGGGACACTGCTGGGCCTTCTTGGCCATGGAGGGTCTAAGGATCTTGGTGTTCACATCATGGAGAACCTCCACCCCAATCATTGTTGGAGGATATATACCACATTGCACATGCAGGGGTTAATATGTTCTTCTAACAGTGTTTTTTAACCAAATGTTTATGTTTATGCTTATAAGCTTTATAGGCTATTTATAGGTTCATATTTATGTTAATAATATGATGATTTTTATAGGCTAAAACAAAAGGTTTATGCAGTTTTCTTCTTGCACAGTACTTTCACACATCCTTTGAAGTCTCTATGTAAAATGAGTAAAATGAATATAAGGTTTATATAAAGCATGTAACGTCCATAAAAATGACCACATTCTTAGTATAAAACAAACGAACATGCATTATTTAAACTAGAGACTTTACATGCACATTATTTTAGCTTTAAGCTGAAACATGCACTGGACATAAAATATGCACTGGACAGTGAACAGTTTAGTGTTTGTAAGTGCACAAGATCAAATAGTGACATAATTAAAATGTTTGTGTGTGTTTGAGAGAGAGAGAGAGAGAGAGAGAAAGAGAGTGAGAGAGAGAGAGAGAGAGAGAGTGTGAGAGAGAGAGAGAGTACTGCATATTAACACACTGATATACTCATTCATGCTTGGTCCACAGCTTCAGCTATATCAGCCTGTGCCACGTGTTGGATAGAGTTTAACTGTCTCTCTTTCTTTTCTTCTCTCTCACTCTTATGCTCCCTATTTCTTTCCTTTCTCTCAAGTTCCCCCCCACCACTTGCTCACTCTCATTCTTTCCTTTCTCAATCTTCACCATCTTTCTTTCTTTCTACTCTCCATCACCGCTCTCTCCTTCTTTCTCTCTATCTCCATCCCCCCATTCCGCTACATACTCCCTCTTGCTCAGCCACAGAATAGCAATTAAACCCACACCACTGGCTTCTCCTCCAGTTGGGTTTTCATTTTACTGATTTAGATTCGCTCCCAACCAGCTATTTTAACAAGTGCACACACAAAACGTTCACCATTTCAAAAATAAAATCAAAAATAAAAGATGTGATCACACTTAAAGCTTAATGGTCTTTTTGTCTTTTCAAAGTGTTTTTTTTTTAATATACATATATCATTAATCATCTTTTCTTTGTTAATTTGCAACTTACCATATTTAATCAGGTTTGTTTAGATGACAGTGATTACAGATTACAGCAACTTTGGGTCAAAAAACGTTTTAACATAAAAGCTTTAAAAAGAAACTGTAAATGTATTATTTACACAAAAGCTGATCTTCATACCAAGGGGCACATGCCCCCACCCCACAATTAGCACATAGCTCTTTTATGCTGAATAAATCTTTGTGGATTTGTTATTACCATAAATCAGAAGAAACTGTACGCATTACTTTAAAAAGAGGGCAAAGTGTCAGAACGTTTGACGAGCAGAGCAGATCATAAATGGTATAAAGGAGCGGCAGGTGTTCACTCCTGTAAACCCTTCCATTAAAGAGACTGCCCTGTGAAACAAAACGATAATGTTTCTCTTATTTAATTTTCTTCCACTGCAGCCTTCTCAAAGCAGCTCAACCCCACACCCACAGAATTATTTGCTTTGTTTTCATATAACTGCAGTCCTCAAATGAAGAGAAAAAAGAAAGAAGGGAGGAAGGAAAGTATAAAAAAGGAAGGAAAATGGAGTAAAGAATTATAGAAAGAAAGGAAAACAAACAAATAAAAGAAAGGAAAGAAACAAAGAAAGAAACAAAAAAAAACAAACAAACAAAAAGAAATAAAGAACAAAAGAATGAAAGGAAAGAAACAAACAAACAAGCAAATTAAGTAAAGAAAGTAAGAAAGGAAAAAAAGAAGAAAGAAAGGAAATCAAAAAAACATACAAGCTATTAAGATCAATGAAGAAAATGAGGAAAGAAAAGAAAAGAAAACCTAAGAAAGAAACAATGAAAGAAATAGTTCTGATTATTGGACTGAGGTTCAGTAGAGTTCAGTAGCTCCAGAGTTTCTGACCGTTCTGTTCACCCAAAATCCTAACAAGCTCCACAAATAGCCTCCACTGCCCACAGCAGGAACATCCTAATAAACAGCCCCACACTAAACAATAATAAACACGTACTTTAAATTGTACCCCAGCCTCTGGTAAGTGGTGTAATGTGCCACAAATTACAGACTTTAGTGAAAGATTATTTAGTCTGAGGAAGAACTCATTCCACATGTCAGGATTCTTCTTGTCGAACAGGATTTATGTTTGTATTACAAGGACGTCAATACAAATCGTCTCAAATCATCAACACTGAAACTGAACAGAGAGTTCAGAGTCAAATCTGTGAAATACTCGCTAAAGGTCTACATTTTCAATCACTAAATTAAAATGAGCTTTAGATGAAATAGGATCTGGAAACCAAGCACTATATCAGCTAAATATTTGTTGCTTACCTTTTGAAAATGAATGAATTAATACATAAAATGAAAACATCCTTACCTGATGTGGACTACCCCAGTGATTTAGGGATATGTGTGTGTGTGAGATTTCTTCTGATTTCTCCAGCTGGTGTGCAAGCTCTAGTGTTTTCTCATCGTTTTGGGTGACTGTCCTGCCAGCATGTGAAGCAGCACCTGCAACCCAACACCACAGGACAGGGAAAAGGGCACTTCTAAACTAAAACTGCCCATTTTCACTCGCACACACTTCCCTCCCACTGTTACTAAACCATTGTGTGTGTGTGTGTGTTTGTGTGTGTGTGTGTGTGTGTGTGTGTGTGAGTGAAAGAGAGAGAGAGAGAGTGTGTGTGAGAGAGAGAGAGAGAGTGTGTGTGTGTGTATGAGAGAGAGAGAGAGAGTGTGTGTGTGTGTGTTAGAGAGAGAGAGAGAGAGTGTGTGTGTGTGTGTGAGAGAGAGAGAGAGAGAGAGCGAGTGTGTGTTTGTCTGTGTGTGTGTGAGAGAGAGAGAGAGAGAGAGAGAGAGAGAGAGTGTGTGTGTGCGAGAGAGAGAGAGAGAGGGTGTGTGTGTGTGTGTGTGTG
>JBBJLR010033295.1:0-12501 GCA_037577145.1 Brachypetersius gabonensis
TGAATAATCGCTTGTGGCTGCCAGTAGAATGATTGGAGCCAAAAAATTCGAAGTGAATAATTACATAGGGATGCCATTACAGTGAATGGAGCCTTTGGCTCCATTCATTTTAATGTGCAGGCCCTAAAAAATCAAGAAATACAGATTTCGAGGTGTATAGTAATATGTGGCTGCCATTAAAATGAATGGAGCCTTCGGCTCTATTCATTTCAATGGGCAGGCCCATAATAAAGAAAAAAAATCGATGAATAAATCGCTTGTGGCTGCCAGTAGAATGATTGGAGCAAAAAAATTCGAAGTGAATAATTACATAGGGATGCCATTACACTGAATGGAGCCTTCAGCTCCATTCATTTTAATGTGCAAGCCCAAAAAAAATAAAGAAATAATGAAATCCAGGTGAATAATAATATGGGGCTGCCATTGAAATGAATAG
Source organism: Brachypetersius gabonensis (assembly GCA_037577145.1). Classification (NCBI taxonomy): domain Eukaryota; kingdom Metazoa; phylum Chordata; class Actinopteri; order Characiformes; family Alestidae; genus Brachypetersius; species Brachypetersius gabonensis. The sequence goes on from JBBJLR010033295.1 coordinate 437, forward strand.
AGCCTTTGGCTCTATTCATTTCAATGGGCAGGCCCATGATAATAAACAAATAAAGAAAATTCGGTGAATAATCGCTTGTGGCTGCCAGTAGAATGATTGGAGCCAAAAAATTCGAAGTGAATTACATAGGGATGCCATTACATGTGCGTGTGTGTGAGAGAGAGAGTGTGTGTGTGCGTGAGTGTGTGTGTGTATGTCACTGTGTGTTCTTAGTGTGTGTGTTTGTGTGTGGGTGTGTGTGTGTATGCGTATGCGTGAGTGTGTGTGTGTGTGTGTGTGTGTGTGTGTGTGTCACTGTATGTTCTTAGTGTGTGAGCGTGTGTGTACGTGTGTGTGTGTGCGCGCGCGCGTGAGAGTGTGTGTGTCACTGTGTGTTAGTGTGAGTGTGTGTGTGTGTGTGTATCCCAATACATTTGTTCACAGAGTTTTGTATGACAGCTCTGTCCCAATATTTTTGTCCACATTGTTCAGTTCTCACATGTAAGTCATTGGGCGCGTGCCCTGAGGTCCCATATGAACTTTCATGAGGTTTGGTCACTGTATGGAGACTCAGTCTGTTCTCCCGAAACTGCATTCATTTCAATGGCGTGAATAATGAATGCAAGTCAATGGGGGGGGGAATGGATGAGCGAAAGACAAGGACAAAAACGAGTGCTGCTCATCAACAACCACATTTGTGTGTCGGGGACGTATGCCTGAGTTTTTGTTAACAGAGTTTTGTATGACAGCTCTGTCCCAATACTTTTGTCCACTTTGTTCACTTCTCAGATGTAAGTCATTGGGGGCGTGGTCTGAGGTCCCATGTGAACTTTCATGAGGTTTGGTCACTGTATGGAGACTGAGACTCTGTTCTTCCAAAACTGCATTCATTTCAATGGAGTGAGAAATTAATGCAAGTCAATGGGGGGAAAAAGGGCTGAGCGAAAAAAAAGGAAAAAAACAAGTGCTGGTCATTAATGACTACATTTGTGTGTCGGGGACGTATGCCTGATGCGTCACAAGAAGTTTTGTGGGTTTTGGACAAAGCGTGTCCGAACAGGACGATCCGAAAGTTGAGGCCTATTCATTCTCTATGGCATTTCTGCCATCTTTGTGGGCGTGTAGCCTTCGGCTCCATTCATTTTAAAGGGAAGGCCCATAACAATAACTAGAAAACGGAAAATTCCTGAAGAAATTTTGAAATGGGCCTGCCGTCAAAAAACACCCTTCAGACGCCATAGCCATCATCTCCTACATAGCATTATTGTAGTGTTATCATTAGCATAACTGCAGAGGTTTGAGACCCCTGCATTATGGTATGCACACTTTGTAAAACCTCAGGCAGATGCTTTGTCAACACTGAGGTACTTCATCCGCAATGCCAACAGACTTGATCAAACTCACACCCTTGAATGGGACATGGTTCTGTTTAGTAACTGTAGACATGTTCTCAAAAAGTGCAGAAGATGCAAAGGCGGTAGCAAAAATATTGATTAAAGAAGCCATCAAATGTAAGCAGGTATAATGGACAAGCCTTTGCGATCACCCACAGAGCGTAGGTGCAGAGGGAAAAAAAAAGGGTACATTGAAACAGAAATTCAAATGTTGTACTACCGCTAGTATTGACCTGGTTGCGCCGGCGAGCGAAAACAAATTTGAGTCCCTTTGGTATCCTTTTTGCAAAACCAATGAACAGGAAACTGGCAGGAAACGGCTGGACGACACATTGCGATGAGGACATATTACAGTATTGCCGTCAGTTGTCTGCTGTTCATTTTCTTCACCAACAGGTATAAGACACTGCATGATTTGGAACCCGGAAACTTCAGACAGAAACATTTAAAATACAGAAGGTAGACGGGAGCTAACCAGGTGTTACTGACAACACCCACAATGCTGAAAGTCTGAGAACGTGCAACGTGGATACACGTCTTGCATTTGAGGGAGGGTAAAAGGGCAACTGGACACACAGGTGAAGGGTGTTTCGGAGTCTCAGTGAAGTGAAATGAGGGCGAATAGGCATATCCTGTCCTCTGAGTACAGGACCGATAAAGACTCACCCCGACCAATACACCTGAAACCAGATGCCTAAAGAGCATAGACCATCAGACATTTGATCATTTTGACTGTACCTTCTTTCAAATACATATATTGTGCGTGTGTTTGACATACATATCAAATTTTGTTTGAGTGATTTATGATCAAAAGGAGAATGTGTAGTGGGAATATTTTCTCATTCTGTGTGTCATGTCATGCTTATTTTCTTGCAAATAAGTGTCTTTGCAATGTTTTTTTTTTTAAGGCTGCATTGTGTGAAAGGCTCAGCAGAGCCAGAGACAAGACATATCGTCCAGGTTATAATGCTCTGCAAAGACTTTGTTCCTTCCTTGGAAAGAAACATCCTGTATAAGAAACAATCCTTAAGACAATTGTTTGTCCAAGGAGTGCACAAAGCATGCCCCAAAGCACGAGCTATGCGTGCACATATCTGCAGCTAATCAGCAGATATCAACATATGCATGCATTCCTGTAGAATCTCTGTAAAACTACTGTACAGGGAACTCGCCTCTCAGACACTCTATGGAGCGCATGAGAACGGTTCCCCTTTCTGCAGAAAAGAAATAAACCACTTTGATGAATCTCGACTCAGACCTCATTGCTAATCAAAAAGAAATTTTTCTACCACAAATATAAAAGGTTTAAAGGCTTAATCTGTGTCTTGAAAACATGCAAGAACTTTGACATTTAGTACAGTTATCAGAATACAAACTTCTAGTCTGCCACTTAAAAACAATACCATATTTATTACTGTTGATGACAAACCACCATCAGGTCTCACCTCAGGGACTTGACCACCATGGGCAAATCAACAGAGTATGCCACAGCATATGGCTTACCATTGTCCAGAGTCTCCAGTTCCTATGAAGCAAAATGAAAAACTTAATAAAAATTTGCATTAAAAACCTAATCACCCACATTCTTTTAATGTCATTAATTAAAAATAATTCCATCAAAGCGTCTTTGCATTTTGAAGACCACATTTAGTATTTGACCTACAGTTACATAACATGAACATGATGTGCTGCCTAAGGATCCTGTGCCTTAATCAACTAGATGCTTGGGGATTTTGTAGGTTATTTAACTTTTGTTGGTAAATTTACATCATTTTACAGTTACAGGTCCAGTTTATTTTGTAGTAAGAGAAGAATTATAACTTGTGATTCTTTATTAGGATCAAGAGCAGACCCATGCATTTAGTCCATTTTGTAAACCTTTGTTACATAAACTGTAGTTGCATAAAACTGTTATTTTAGTGAAAGACAATAAGATTTAAAATAGCATTTAAAAACAGCCCTATTCTTCCTTTTTGCTTTATAAAAGCTCACCAACCCTGTATACTGAACAAACATGACCTTTGATCATTATACAAAACTGCTAGTAAGCATGACTTGCATGTTCACAAACATGACTGATAATCATACCCTAGAAAACTTTCAACTATGATCACAATTAAAACAGGATTAAAATTAAATTAAGAGACTGTGCAATTCAAATATTTACATTTTTCTCACCCTAAATCGTGCATACACACAGACCCTAAACTAAACACTACAAAATATAATCTATTTATCCCTAATAAAAGTTTATATAAATGGCTATTTGAAAAATTTGGCTAAACGTTCACTGCACAACTAAAAATAGTATTAGCAGTCATCTTACACTCAGTTTCCTGATTCTGGCACAACGGAAGTTTAGAGAGTTTAAGTATATTTTATATGGAATCTTTATTATCTACAATATACTTGTAGCGCCATTACAAAACTAAAGAAAGTATGATAATTTGATATAATTTACATTTATGGGATTTAACAGATGCTTTTTTCCAAAGCGACTTCCATTCCATAACTACAGGGGACAGCCTCCCTGGAACAGCTTGGGGTTAATTAATTTTAGTAAATCTTTAAAACAAACTTCAGTGAACCAATAATAATTAATATATTGTCCCAAACTCAAAAATAATGTTATGTTCACTCTCCACCACATATGAATATGCCAGCAGACACTCACAGCCAGATAGGCAGCATCTCTCTCAATGGCATTAGCCAGGCGGTTCAGCAGCACCCCCCGCTGTGATGCATCCATCCGTCGCCATGGGGACCCCAGCCTGAAGGCATCTCTGGCAGCCTTCACTGCTTTATCCACGTCCACCTGAAAGGAGACCACAGTGAGGCAGACAAACAAGCAAAGTACAGTAAAAACCCAACATTCACAGGGGTTAAGTAACAAGAGCAACCGTGAATTGTGAAAATTGTAGTATAAAAAATATCTAATAATGCCTCTTATAGTGTAGACTCTAAATATGCCTCGAAATGTGCAGTGTAATTTCAGTGTAATACATTACCCTTAAAAAATCTGATTTTCGATTTTCCTCTCCCCTCCTCAAAATCAAACTATAGATGACAAATAAATGGTTCAAAACAAGTTTTAACTTTATTTATTTTTAACATTAGGGTTAAAGTTCAATCTGACATGTACTTTGGGTCTAAAACTTTTAGCATGTTAATGAATCCTGGCTTTTCCACAGTATGCATGGGCAGCATATCTTTTACAATATACTTCATAAAAAGGGCGGTACTATTGGCACAAGGGGAATCTAAACACAAAAACCACAACAAGATGAGAGACACAGCAGAGATGCTTCACTCTAGACCAGTGCTGAACTGGCCACTGGGCATACCGGGCATTTGCCTGGTGGGCCGATGGTAAATTTGATCTGGCACGTAATCCCATCAGCGGTACCCGCCCCCCTTGGGAACAACAGCCTGGTCAAGGCTCACAATGCCCAGGCCAATTTTTTGTCCCAGTCCAGCCCTGCTCTAGACCACATAAGCAGCACGGGAATCTGCACAGCCTGCGCGTTCTGTACATTTGAAACGGCACTGCTAGCTAACATGGCTAACACTTGTACTGAAGAGAGTAGCTACGCTGCCTAAGCTGAAATTAATCACATAATCAATGCATCACGATGCAGAAGTTGATGATTCTGCATCGATGCAGTGGCAGAACATAATTGATTATATCAATGATTTTCTGGCGGTGGCTTTAAAAATCTAGTTAAAAAGTGGTCCCGGTAGTAACTGTGGCTGCCTGATCAGAGTACAGCACTTCTCCGGATAACTCACGGATGTGACTCATGCGCGCCAGCCAAAAATGTGTAAAGCATGTCACACAAAAAAGGATCCCCCCCACAACCAAAGATGTGGTCACTGCAGAAAGGTCCACTCTCAAACCAATTATTGTTTACATTTTCCGTTTTCTTTTAATAAAAATGGAGGCTTACATCTCACTGCTTGTACCTGAAAACAACAGGTGGGGGCACACTGGGGGCAACGCCCCCTTAAACAAATGTTGAGAAAGAAAATAAGAGATTACCCACAAACTGAGTATGAATACAGTAGCTGAAAATCCACTGGAAAGGACATACTTTTTGATAGTTTTCACTTTTTGTTAGCTCTTTCCCTCTGTGCTTGCTTTGTGCGCACTCGGTAGAGATCCCCCACTCACCCTCCTCCAGCTAAACATCCAATCACTGTTAGTATGCCAATCAGTCTGTGTCAGGTTTCTCTGTGGGCAGGGCAGAGCAAAATGAGCTGCTACTGCACACGAAGCGCGATTTCTCATGCTTTGAGCCACAAATCTGTTGGTTTGGCTAGTTTCAAACCTCCCACTTCTAAGCACAGGAGTATTTCACCATTCCAAGATGCACCTCCTTGGTTTACTCGGCAGTACCAGAGCATTCATAGTTATATTTTATATATTTACATGAATATTTATGTAACAAAATTAGCAAATAATTAATAATTTAGCCCGCGAACTTTGAATTAGCGGGTTGTTCCTGTATTTTGATAGCATTGGTGTTTTGCAACACAGCCAGTTTAAAGTTGAAATTATTCGTTTTAATTATTACTAATATTACATTATTAATGATTGTTTATTTGAAGTCCCAATACTTTGTTTTAAAAAGGCACATAAAACAGTAAGTCTCTGTAGCTTGTATTTTACAAAAGAGGGGACTCACTGGTCAACATGTAGTCTGGCTTATCAGCTTGATGAGATAGAAAAGTAGGGAATATCTGAAACACTGGAAGATACTTCATGAAAAAAATTCTCTGGCAAGTTCAGTCACACCTACATACCTTATCTCCTTCTGCGACCTCACAGATTACATCCCCAGTGGTTGGATTGATAGTAGGAAACATTTTCTTACTGGCTGCATCATGCCAGTCATTGTTGATAAAGAGCTGTGGAAAAGCAAGATAAGGACAGAGTTCACTGTCCAGCGCAGTTTGTTATCTAGCGTTTTCAAAATGTGTATCACTTTAATGGAAGACCCTCGGCGTTATGCTCCACAATAAAATGACACTATATGGCACTCTAGCACACAGTAAACGACACAAAAACGGTTAGCTCGCATTAGTTCGTACCAAAACTGACATGACATATACGACTCCCTAAAGAACGGGGGACGTGGGGCTAAACAATTCTAGGATTTTTTTTAACAAAAAGTGCTGAGAGTTTGCTAAAGTCAGCCAAATAAATGTGAACCTTAGCGCTCTTTCTCCAAACTGCTAAGAGCGTTACCTTGTTGAAGTGAACCTCAGGTTGACGGTTGGGTGCAGGAATCGCTGCGGCAGAATAACGGCAGGCCAAGAGTCGAGGAAGGTACATGGAAGCTCGGGTTAGCTCGGTCCGTAGCATGGTGGAGTCACACGAGAACGTCAGAAAGTCAATTAACACAAGGAAGAACACACCTGACTGTGAGTTAAAAAAAAAAACACTCGGAGTTCTGTGGGTTAAAAAGCCCCTTCGAATGGCGGAGCACACGTGAAGTGACTTTTGCGCATGTGCGCTCAAAAGTCGAAGCCTCGCCCACACGAGAGAGCTGTGCCAAAACTAGTGATGGGAAGTTCAGATCGGCTCTTTTGGCACGGTTCCATAAAGTAGACCCGGGGCCTATACTACGAAGCGCGATTTCTGGCATATCACACAAAGTTCGAGAGTAGCTTGGTCACGTAAGTCGTAACTTCATGACTAACCTGTACTACAAAAGGTGAACAGGTTTATCACGATGTATGTTGCTATGGCATCTTACGCAGTGGGCTAATTTATAAAAAAAATAAAAAATATTGCTCTCTATTAAGAAAAATATATGCATATATACCTAAAATAATTGTAAGTAAAAAAAATAAATAAACGCAAAAATGCAATTAGAAACAGTTGACTTCCCCCTTCCCTTTCTCACAGTGGTTTGGCCCACCTACATACGAGTCAGATGTGTGGCTGCGGTTTAATTAATGTGTAACTCCAGTAAGTAGGGTATTTTATTCACGTAGGGATTATCTTTAATGTAGTTGATGCAGGCTCATTCATAAATTATTTGCAGCAAAAATGCTGATGACGATGTAGTTTTCCATGAATCTGCTATATTAGCGATTAAAATATTACTTATCTAGTTAACGTTAGCTTGTTTACAATAGCTTGTTGCATAGTGCAACTAACTGCAACTAACACGCCATGATTTATTTGTGAGGACTTGACTTAATGTTAACTTAACATTAACGCCCACAATTAGCATATTGTTTAGCTGTGCATTTACTAAATGAGCACTGTGCTATATCCGAACTGACTCCACTGTATTTTTTTTGTATAATCAATTTCTATTCTGTTCTTAAGTGTCTTTAAACCTTTTTTTAATTCCTTGTTTTTATTTATCTGTATAATTTGACTGTATTATTTGTGTCCCCTTCAGAAATTGCTCATGAGAAATTTTATATTTATTGTCCCACGCTCTACTGTTAAAAAAAATGTACGCCCATGTGGCGGAGAGAGCCAAACAATCCAAAGTTAGTCAGCCCTGCCCAGTAATATGTTTTCAAAGGTGTATACACACCGCTAGCCAAACGTGAGATGGATAGTCCTTCTATCCACTAAACAGAAAGGAGAATACAGACCATACTTTTCTCTGGAGTTTCACACATTCCCTCCAACTCTCGAAAACAGCTTCAAAGTAGAAACTGGGTTGTTAGTTGTGACCACGCACCGACTCTCTGGCTCAGCCAGGTTTTAACCACCCATCCAATCACACATCATCCATCACACGACACGAACACTAAAGAACATTCACTAGACACAAGTGGACACAATCATTAAATGCCTCGCCTACTGGTGCTTGCTGCACAGAGAACTGGGGCTGTATTACAGAAACGTCCTAACTTGAAAATCCTATCCTAACTGTGTGGTAACCATAACGGCAGTTTATGATCTTTTTTTTTTTTTTAGGAAAAAAGCCATTACAGAACAACAGTTCCTACGTCAATTTTCCAATCATATCTTCAGTTAAGAAAGGAGTATTACAGAAGCATCCTAACCTCAAGAAATCTTAAATAAAATGTCCTAACTGTAGGATAACCCCTCTGCTGCCCTAACTGTTGCCGAGTGATTATTTAGACTATGGGCCGTGTGATAATGCCCTTAGCCGATCAACTCCGCCCAGCTTTGGAGAGACGACCCGTCAGCACGGGGCTCTGCCATTTGTGGTACAGTCAACAAATAGGCTTCGTTTTCGTTTTATCACTTGAGGTGATTTTCAAAGCGAAGTGTATGACTGTGTGGGTGACGGTGTGTGTCCCTATACTTGTATCGACATATTTGTGTATGACAGCTCTGTCTCAGTACATTTGTTCATATTGATCAGTTTGTCTGGCTTAAAGTTTAGATCACGACTTTGTTTAATATCCATTTTTTGAAGATAGTAAAGAAGATACCCTGACTATACAGTGTTTCGGACTGGAGCCGGGTTATGAGTCTTTGCTAGTGGTGGGCAAGATTGATCCAAATATCGATACTATCGATACCAAAGTAGGTATTGATATTGATCGATACCAGTGTCATAAGAAGATGCTTTAGTGCCGGTACTTTCAAATGCCTCTCCAGTCACAGCACGGAGCACACCCTGCCCTTCCTCCCCCTCCTGTGTTTTGATGTTGTACTGTCACGTGACGCACAGAGAGAGAGCGAGAAAGAAAGAGAGAGAGAGAAAGAGAGAGAGAGAGAAACGGAGCAGCGCACACAGACAGCAGAGAGAGCGCGAAACGGAGCAGAGAACATACAAAGAGAGAGAGAGAGAGACGGAGCAGAGAATATACAGAGAGAGAGAGAGAGAGAGAGAGAGAGAGAGAGAAACGGAGCAGAGTAAAGGTAGAGAGGAAAAGGAGCGCCATTTTCAGCCTGAAAACAACAGCCTGTTGTCTCATCTGTAAAAAGGCTGTTAAACACACTGGAAACACAATGAATTTAGGTCACTGGCAGAAGCCTTTCAGTATGGCAGAGAATATACAGGTAGATAATTGTGGTGAAAATAATATTTTAGTCATCTTCGACATTAATTAATATTAATTTTCAAAGTGTAGCTGGTCATTTGTTACTTCAGCCAACTCAAAAAGTATAAGTTATGCTACGACCTAGATACAATCCATTTATCCAATTGAAAGGTGTTATTTAAATGAATACAATTGCTGGAATTGAAACAAATACATTGCATATGATATGGCTCAGATTTAATTGAATATAACTACCCTTTTGTGTTAACTGTGATGATTACTATATTTCAACAACAAATAGATGAGCTATAGACTCATTTATATTTCTTTATTACTTTGGGAGCTGTTTTAATTGCATTTTTTGCATTTTTACTAATTGTTTATTTTAAATTTATTTTAAATTATTATTGTTTTATTTATTGTTTATTTGTATTTTAGTTCGTTGTGAGAATTTTGTGTTCTTTCTGTATTTAAGAAAAAAAATGTTCTATTATATGATAAAGTATTTTTCTATTCATAACTTTGCTCAAATTCTGTCCTGGGTTTTAATGAATTAATAATTCAAAAGAATAATTTTTTTTGTTTGTTTTTTTACATTGTGTAGTCAGCCATGACTACCATCAGGAGATGGTGGTCAGTTCTTCTGCTGGAATATTATTCTGCCAGGTTAGCAACCTGGTAACGTTTACTGTTTTTAAGGTATAATGCATTTTGTTTTTTGAGTATAATCAGACCTGATGTCCTCTGTTTCTTGTTAGTTGGAACCAGTCACCAGACCATAAACATCCTTCAGGTGAAATTGCATTCAATTACATTTTAGTTCGGGAAAAAAAAGGAATTAATCAATTTTATCAAGTTTTTTATATTGGAATATTCTGGACATTTTAAGCTTCCTCAGGAAATTGTACAGATGATCTTGGAAGGAGTTTGTTCTTCAAGTTGGTGACACTGCAATTGGTACCCTTGCACTTGCAAGTCGTTAGCCAGGAGTACTTCCGTAATGGGGCACACTTCAAGTGGATGGACAGTAAGTTATGTTAGTATGCCATTGCTTTATACTTCTTTTCTTACCAACAGGTGTGGTGAATTGGGACAGATTCACATCAAGTTTTAGGGAAATGTACAGAGTTCCCTACATGCTTTCAGAGTGCTACCACTGTCATAGCCAGTACAAAAATCATGGTCTAGGCTTTAGGGGATCTGGCAAAAGGCATGAACTGCTGGGGTTTTACTCCGAGGACAGCTTTGCAGGCTACTGTAGCCAGGAATCAAGCTGGTGGCAGTATTTGAGAATGTTTTTATAGTTATGCTTGCCAACATCTATTCATGCCTTTTTTCTATTCATTTTTGTCATAGTTCTTCTTCCTGTTTTAAGTTGTTTATTTATTGTTGTTATTCAAATGTTATTCATGCATATTCAAACACTATTTTCATTAATGAGTTCACATATGTTAGCGAGTTTGAGCACACATATAACCATTGTAATCATTAACTTTGTATTTTGTTCTTATACTTGTTCGAAGTAAAACTTTGGGAAAGTACACAAAAGTTCACTATGCAACCTGTCTAACTCAGCAGTAGCTTACATGTTCTTCTCTCGCATTATTATAAAGCGTTATTATTGCACTCAGCGCTCTACATCTCGGCTGTGTTGTCCGGGAGGGGACAAGTGGGGGACAATAATAGTTCAATTCAATAGTTATATTTGATTTGATTGCGTTAAAGTTGAGATTTACAATAAATATTTTGCCTATAACATATCAATCACTTAAAACAGCATGTCTTATCAGCTTATATTGAATATAATGTATATATTTGCAAATTGTGACATTTCACCCCAACTTCTTATGGCAGCAGAAATAAAGCAGTATAGAAATGATACCTTGGTTTCTGTTAATATTTCTGTAAGAAATATTGAAGAAGACAAAAATATTATTCACTTTCCCATAAATGACCACTTCTGCTCCTTCATCATTACATCTCTGCACCAGAAGGAGTGACACTGGGCACCACTGTGGTTGCAGGCACACCCAACTTACATGCAAAATAGGCAGTTGCCATGCGTAAAAATGCAGGAAATATTAAACAATATTTTTTTTTTATTACACAGGTCAACAGGTCAAAATCATCAGAGATAAGTTTATGTGGATTTTGTAGTGTTTTTCATGCTGATTTCAAACCTTTGTTTAGTCTTTCCCTAACACGTACAGTTTTTGTGATGAATTGCATGATAGTTGTTATAATGATCATATAATAATTGTGTGTTTTGAAGAAACAGTGGTAGCTGACTGACACTGATCATTATATCAATGCCACAGTCTGGCCTATCTGACTTCACACTGAAAATGTTGAATCAGTTACTTGATTGGCACCTGCAGTCTTAAATAACAAACATGCATGTCTATTGCAAATATAATATTACTCATAATTCAAAACGTTGACATGACTGAAAAAACTAAAAGCAGATTTGAAATCAGCATGAACAACTGGTTTAGAAAAGTGTGTTGTGGTTTATGATAATTACAAAAAATCATCAGAATCATTACTCATATGACTAATTCTACCATACCAAGTATTGTCTCACGGTAACTGTCACGGTTATGCCTTCATGGGGACCGTTCCTACCCGCGACCCACAGGGGTCGCCACGAGACTGACTGCTCCTCGTATTCTCATGTGCCAGCTGCTTCTCATTCCCCATTATCAC